>VXBO01004314.1:0-28977 GCA_013400135.1 Rhinoptilus africanus
CTATGATTCTATGATTCCTATAGATTTCTCAGGTTTGGGTTGTATCTCCATTTCATCCACTACCAAATACAGTTGACTCTTTGCTGTTTGGGGAATGGCCCTTGAATCCAGCTCAGACTTTTGATCTGCCTTTCTGTAGGTTAAGTTGCTTTGTAACTGCTCACACTAACTTGATCAGTTAACTCACAGCATCAAAAAATAGCATCAAATCTGTGAAGAAAGGAATGGGCATAGGAACTTCAGAGTTTTGTCTAGTGCATGCTGGAAACCTTGACAGCATTAGTGCTTTTTGAAATAAACCAAGATTTTATGATTTGTATCAGCACAGTTTCGGTGTCCAGTAAGGAGTTTGCCAGGATCACTGTTTTGTATTTTCATCCATCGTTCCACCTCACCCAACAGTGTGGCTGGGGGAAAGGGAGTTGTAACAGCAGGTGATCATGTACAGGAATTTGGGTTTGTTTCCTTTCCTGTAATTTACCAGCCAGCTTTCGAATATGAGTGGCATTTAGGCTCTAAATAGAAACCAAGTTGTGTTTATCTTCTGCATTATTTTATTGTGCTGTCTGGTTTCCAGGGGAGTGGGTGAATGGCAGAAAGGAAACTAAACACTTTCTGTATCACATACCTTCAGTAGCATCATAACTCATATGTGGAAGACCTGTTGCTCTGAGAATATAAAAGGATCATGCTACTTTCGGAGTGACTCACAGTCCAATCTGTTCATTTCTGCAGAGAAACATCTTACAGAGCTGTGTCTTATCATGGTATAAAGCACTGCTTCCTCCTACTGATAGAGAATACTCCTAATGTTGAGGCTCTTCCTCCTTTCAACTCAATTAACCAGTCAGTGCTTCTATTCCCATCTCTCCAGTAGGGGACTGAGTGTCACACGAGTTCTTCACTAGGTTTCAGCAGAAGGACTAAGCAGGATGCAAATGCGGCATAAACATGAGAAATTTCCTGTAGGACTTGCAAGGCAAGGCAGAGTTTTGTTGTCCATCTCTGGAGAAAACTGCTGATAAGAGTCCTAAGGCCTCCAGCGTTATGTTAAATTACATGTGGCATGTGGGGAGGTAGCATTCAAATGTGACAGCTCTGCTTATCGGTTCTGGCAGACTTGGAGCATGCTCCTCCTGCTGTGTTTACGCTGAAGTTTGTACCATGCAAAGTGAGACAGAAAATCAGAAGCTGAGCACTCACTGACCTGCACATCACTGGTGTTCTGTGTGAGGTGTACTCTTCATCCTGTATCATGCCACCCTCTACCTCTAAATCCCCAGGAACATGTGGCAAGAAAAGACATCATTGGCTGTAATGAGGGAACTCCTTCAAATGTAGGATGGGATCCAGCCTTTGTCTGTGCTTCAGTGGGACTGTCTATTGTGGCTCTGGCTCTCCTGTCCAGGAGACGAAACTGAATAATAATGAAAGCAAAGGTATACACCAGTTAATGAGAAAGATATCACTGTTTTGCAGAAATCCTTTCCAACTGAATCACTGATTTAAGAAACACACCTGAATAAAGAGGTTTTGCACTAGATAAATATTAACAGAAGTGGCAGCAGGGGAAAATACCAGAGAAATTTAAGTTGCCTGTGTTTTGTATTGTTGGTGTTGGTAGTTACTCTACACACCAGCCAAATCACAAGTACACCCATGCACGATGAACAGCATTTTTGCTGCTATGCAGAATACACAAGTGGTGCTAGTATGCCAAGCCATAAAACTGAATACAAGAAGAAGCACCCATTTCCAAGGAGGAGCTTCAGTACCTAACGCAAAATGTGTTCATAAGTTTTGTTTTGCTCTTTCACCCGAGAAATCTAAACTGGGGTCAAAGGTTAGGCAAGGGCTGCCTTGCAATGCCAAGCTCATAGTCAATCTGACATCAAAAAATCTCTCTATAAAAATATACGGGTGCTTTTCTGCAATGATGCATGCTATTGTGTTGTTCCATGTTTAGAGGTGGGGGTTACCATATGCCAGGCTGCTCTCTAAGTAGCTATATTTGCACCCCAATGGTGCGAACTTGGAAAGCCAACTTCTCATCCATGTATGAATCCAGCTTGGAGGTCTGGTGACAGAAACAAGCCATTAACTCTTACTTGCACTCTCTTTGCAGCAATGACCTCTTTCTCTGATAGCATGAGGTCAGAGAGTTTTGCCACAAACTTTTAGCCATTAAGAGTGGCTATGTGGCATCCTGTCTGAAAGAGGTGTTAGATGACAAAGGGATTGGTGTTCAGCAGGGAGCTTTCTTTGTGGAAAACCAGGGACAGGGGATAGCTGTGGGCTGAGGCGAGTTTTCCCTCACTGCTGAGGCTATGACAAATGGTCTAGACCTCAGTTAAGGGAAGAAAGACAGGTATCAGTTTCCTTCACACCTCACTTCTCTGACTGTGACCTGTGCAAATCACCCCAGGTAGCCAGATACTGTCCTCCCATGAACTCCAGTCTGACCAGCTCACACATGCAGAAATGCTGTACTCAAAGAGCCTCTTCCAGGGTGTGAGGTTCCCAAGCTAAATGGAAGGCAAAGGAATGATAAGCCCTTGGAATAGCGCAATGAATCTGTTTGACATCCACCTGGATGATATGCTTCCCTTTTACATCTTCTTTTGGTGAAACTAAAAAAAGAAAAACCTGAGCACATGAATAAACATGAAAGAGCAGACCACTGCCTCATACTTTGTGATTCCAGGTGTGTCCTTTGCACAAGCTGGTATCAGTGCTTTACAAGACTAGCAGCCCCAATGCATTTAGAAGTGGAGGGAAGTGTTATACAAAGGGGGATTTACTCATGTCAAAACCTATCAAACTAGTACAGCTGTGGGACCAATGTACTGTTTGGGCAGATGCTCTTTCTTTTGCACACTGTCTTCTTGTCCATTCCTAATGATACTGAGAAGTGCAGAATAATGTGTTATAACTAATTTACTTCCTTGAGCTGTCTTATCTTTGCCTGCTATTAAAGACATGCATTAGTTTTGCAGCAGTATGCATTCCAGACTGCTTTCCTCTGGATTGTTTGTCACATCTGCTGCTAGAAAGCCAAAGGAGGATGGATGTTCTTTGTTGCAGATATCAGTGTTTGGGCACCTGAGCAACATCTCAGTCACAGAGAAAACATATTTCCTTAGCAGACAATATCAGGTCTGCAGAAACCTCTTATTGTTTCTTGTCACCAGATGGTGCTCCAGTGCTGGACAAGTGCTGCCTCGGTCATCTGCTGAAGCACGATTTTCTCCTGACGCTTTGGGCTGCCTGTTCTCATACCAGATCAATTTCATTCATCTGATTTCCATCTCTGATTGCCTCTGGCTCAGGCTCTTCTTTGGCAAGGTTGAGCGAGCCCTTAGCCTACTTCTTAGGAGAGTTTTCTCATTGAATAGGTTAGTTCATAGGATTTGTCCAGAACAATGGGCGATGTGGCTGTCACCTCTTGTATTGCTCCTACAACAGGCATTTCTAGTTGGATCTGGCCATGCTTCAGGCCCCTTCTGCTCACCAGATCTCTTTTTTGAGCATGGCCTGTTCCTGTCATGATTAGCTGCTTCTTCACCAAAGATACCAAAGCCTGGAGTTTTGTTCAAGCACCTCTGTCTAGACTGAAGACCAATTGAGGAGACAACATGTTTGACATGCTTGGAGTGACTGCCTCCAGTATGCTTTTGTTCCCATGTGGAAGGTCTGAACTTGGGGACAAATCACACAATCCCCCATCACTGTCATTCCCCACATGGCATGCAAGCCTGAGGGAAGAGTGGTTGGATGAATTCAGACCCTGAAAATGGTACAAGTCTACATGAGGAGTTCAAATGTTTCTTGTACCCTGGGTTTTCTCTGAACCCCAATGGGTATCTTCTGGGCTGGGGGATATTTTTTGTCACAGTGGAAAAACTGCTGCCTGGCTCCTGGGATGGTCCAACAGAATATTGCAATTTGCTTTGCTGAGAAGAGAGTGAAGTTTTGAGAGAATCTGTTTTCTGATCCCAAGAGCTTCCCAGTAGGGTGATACTCTGCCCATTAGAATAATATGGACTATTTCCCAAAGGCTGAGAAATGGGCATGCCATAGGTTGCAAGTGATCCTCCAGGGCCCATGGAGTAACCTCGTCATAGAGAATGTTCTCTGTTTGGTTTGATGGGTTGTCTGTTGTCCATTGGAAATAGACCTCCTGCCTAGGTAGATTATTAGGGACATATTGGGCATTTTCATACTGTCTAGCTGGGATAAACTCGGGATCTGATGAGAACCGTGTGGAAATCCACACTGTTTGCCCAGAGAAGGAGTCAGGTCCAACTGAACGGACTGGATCATTTTCACAAAAGAGGTTCCCCTGCCTCTGACTTTAATCAGGAGGATAGGAGATTCTTCTGCACAGTCTTTTTGGGGTCTGAAAAGGAACACTTTACTATGCATTGCCTCTTGCATAAAGGGCATTTTGCCTCTGAACATAAGGATCTCTCTCTGGATGGTGACTAAGTGAGGGGCTCAAAGGAAGCACTACAGTCGCCTACCACGGTGTCTGTCCCACTGTGAAACACATGGTGTTCTGCTTGTGGCCCCACACTGCACATCCTGGAGAAGGAAGGTGTTGCTTTTCAGAGTACAAAGGGCTGGGTTCTCCCAGTCCTAAGACAAGTTTCTGCCTCAGATGTACAGCTCATGGTATTTAGCAACGACCCTTTGCAGCTTGGTGGGCAGGCGCTGGGATATTCTGAAATTGTACACCTCCCGCCAGCATTTTCCCTTGGGAGGTGTACAATTTTCTTTTGCTCTCTGGATTTCAAATGAGGGCCTGGTGAATTGTTTTTGGGAGGGAAGCTGCTTTGCTTGTTGTCAGTGTTATTGTCTCTGTAGGACGGCATGCTTTCCAGTGGCCATCATGAAAAGAATTTCTGTCTGGCCTGGCGGTTTCTGCTGAAATCTCCCTTCCCACCCAGGCAGGTTGTAGCTACTCCCTGGGGACAGGGGGGTTGCTGTTTCTGTTCTGGAGGCTTCTTCCCAGTCTGGATGAAAGAAGGCAACTTTTTCTATACCCTCCAGCTTGCTGATATGCTGAGCTTTGTGGGCGCTGCCCACAGCTTTCTCTTGTACTTTGGTGGGGCTGGCTTCTGTGGCTACAGGAATATTCTCCGTGGCCAGGCACATAATGCCTGAAGGTTTCTCAAGAAAGCTATGGGCAGCTTCAAGATTGGGACTGTTAATCCAGAGAACAGCATGGCCAGGTGGTGCTGTAGCCTTGACCAGCTCCCCTTGGGTGGAGACATTTGCTGTAGGAGATGGACCCACCATGCTCTTAACAGGTAGCTTGCTTATGCTGTAGGGCTCAACTTCAGGCTGGGTGGTAGTCCCCTCTAGGTGCCTCCCAGGAATGGGGACACTGGCTGTGTTTAAGGTAGTGGTAAGGCTGAAGCCATTTGTAGTAGGATCTTTCACAGAATCACAGAATCGTAGGGTTGGAAGGGACCTCTGGCGATCATCTAGTTCAACCCCCTGCCAGAGCAGGGCCACCTTAGAGCAGGTTGCACAGGAACGCGTCCAGGCGGGTTTTGAATGTCTCCAGAGACGGAGACTCCTCTTTCTCAAGCTTTGGTGGGTCATATTCATTTTCAAATATTTCCACAGAATAATATGGGGGCCTTTAAAAGACATATCCAAAATAAAGGTTCTAGTCCGGGAAAGAAAAGCACAACAAGGCATTAGCAATCAGTCACCACATAGTTGTAACGCCTTTTCCCACTGCTCCTTTTGCACTCATGTTTCAGACATGTTTTAGCTATGGATGACTGTGACTTTACTGAGCAGAGGTTCTGCATAGCCGTGAGCCTTGGGAAAGGGCTTGGGGGAGACCTTGCACCTGGCATCTATTATCATAGCAGTGGACAAATCAGAAAGCTGCTATAAGCACACAGAGGCAGAGGTGGGTAAGTCCTGCAGGAGGTGCAGGTATGCTGCAGGAGGAAGCCTAGTAGTGGGAAGCAATGTAGTCAGGATGTGTGTCTACAGAATGTCATGTCCCAAATAAGCCAGCTCCTGAGCTGGAAGCAGGAAGCAATGTCAAAGCTACAGCCTGTAAAGGCAGAGCTTCTACTAATGCAGCCAGGCTGCTTCTGAGGCCCTAGAGGAAGCCTTGGTAGGATACCATGTTGTGCCCCATACACATACCAACTCATTAAGAGTGCATTGAATGGAGCCAGCCAGTGTTTTGACCAGACAGCAGCTGAAATCCCTTGCCTTACACTTGAGAACAATAGAAACTCACTCCACCCAATCTGGGAACAATAAAGAAATTTCCACATACCATCTCTATTCAGTACAAGGGAAATCTCCCCTACACATGCAGCCCTGTCCCAAAGAGGTTTGGGAAACCTGCCTTTTTAAGCTCAAATAGCTGAGCACATGACATCATCAAAGCTTCAGCACCTGAATTAGGCTCCCACACTCTTCCTGTCTTGCTGCCTCACAGTCAGCATTGAACTAGCTGTCCAAGTCACAGTGTACAACCAAAAATAAAATGTACCTCTCTATTGTGTCTCCTCATGTTTTCAAGACTATGCTGTCTTACATGTGGTTACCTAATAAGGAAGGCAGAATTAACTCAATGCTCTTGTGGTGCAACTAAATGGGGATACAAGAAGATGACTTCATAGGCTTGAAGTCACACAATAAAAATACAAACGTTACCATCCAGCTTAGACAGCCCTTGGTTGATGAATAGACTGAACTCTAGGATTTTAATAAACAAGAGGGGTTCTCTGTGGAAAACTGAGAGCACCGGAATATGGAGGTCATTCATGGAAGCTGAAATTTCATGTAATTACCTGGCTGTAAGAACAGGGATTTACAGGACAGCTTTCATCTGAAGTTATATGCTAAAGCTGGTAACTGGCAACATTGCCTAGGCTGTGGGTCCACACAGAGCAAATTACAAATGTGATTCACGTGTTGGATGGTCAAAGAAGCCAGCAGGAGATTTTTAAGGATCCAGAACTCCCCCTGATTGTGGTGCATCTGAGCTCAGCTTCCTGGGCTGGCTCTGGAATGTGACATTCTCATTTCTTAAGGGCTAGAGTCCTTAAGAACATAGAAAATCAGCTGAAGAAAGAAAAATGAGAAATCCTTGCAACCCCCTGAGAGTAATGCTATCCTAGGTGACAAGTCATTCTTCTATGGAGCAGAAAGTCTTTCTAAACCTTCCTCTGAAACACTGTCATTACAAGCTGGAGATGTCATGGGGTAGTAAAGCAGCGGCAGGCTTGTTGTATCCTTTTCTACTACCTTCTGCACAGAGGGATTCTGCAACCTTACTGTACTCACCCTCCCTCCTCATTGCTGATAGGCAGCTCTCCAAACCCTGGAGGCATTTGCTGGGCAAAGAGAAAGGCAATAAACTCATAAACAGATGGAAGAGCCTGTCCTGGTCCTTAGATGGTGTGCTCTGGTCCCAATACCAGAGATGAGGAATGCATCGGTTCAGAGTGGTGTTTCCTCCTTCACAGCAAAGCTGATGGGAGGTGCATGGGAGGTAGCTTGCTCCAGACAAAATGTATACTTCTCAGAGACCTCTACATGATTCAGGAGCACAAGTTCTGCTTAATGCTGGAGGAAGTGAGTTCTTCCATCACTTTCATTACCCTCATAAACCGAAATTCAACGTCTTTTAAGGAGGAAGAACTATGGCCCTCAAGCACACTGCGTCCTGAGGCAGATGGACCAGGAATAACCCTGCAATTTCAAGCAGTCTTAGCCAGAGAGCTCCTCATTAACTCGTTGTCTGGGGAAATGGTTCTGGATATTCGGCTAGAGAGACACCTGCCTCAAGGTCAGGTTTTTGTAGACAGAACTCATTATCACTTGACAGCTCTTTGGCAAACTCTGTGAGAGGCCCTGGCAGGTCTGTTCCCAAGTCCTTGTGGACAATTACCTGTATCACCAGAAGCCACTCTCCCACACAGCCAACAGTAGTAAACAAGCCCAATGACTCAGCAGAGGTTGTAGAGGTTAAATTAACGTCTAGATGGTTTTACTTTGAACTCAGGACTAATAGAACTGCTTTTAAGGGAAAACCTCTTATGCCTTGGAATGTGTTCAGCTGTGGCAGGAAGTCCCCTTGGTTGTAAATTTGTGTGCACAAAAATAAAAGGACAAGTTGTATGCATGAAGGATTGCTGACTGGCAAATTGCAGAACCCCAGTACTCCCAGTACCCCGCTCTCATTTTACAAAGAGATCAAGCTAGCTCCTGCCATGAAATACTGGGGAGCATTTGCTGTTAGACTTCCTACCCGCTTTTCTCCACAGCTGCTATGCTCCCGAGGTGGAGACCTCACCTGCAGAAAGTGCCAGGCTGCTGCTGAAACAGCAATTCATAGAATCATGTAATCACAGAATGGTTCAGGTTGGAAAAGACCTTAATGATCACCTAGTTCCAACCCCCCTGCCATGGGCAGGGACACCTCCCACTAGCTCAGGTTGCTCAAAGCCCCATCCAGCCTGGCCTTGAACACTTGCAAGGATGGAGCACCCATAACTTCTCTGGGCAACCTGTTCCAGTGCTAATCTAAATAAATGGGAAATGGTGGACTCCCCAACATTGGAGACTTTTAAGATTCAGCTGGACAGGGTGCTGGGCCATCTTGTCTAGACTGTGCTTTTGCCCAGAAAATTTGGACCAGATGATCCTTGAGGTCCCTTCCAACCTGGTATTCTATGATTCTATGATAAGGGGTTACTGAGCCACTGAAGAGACCCTCTTCCTCCTGACCTTTGCACCATGTAAGGGCAACAAAGTGATTTTCCTTCTCATCAGCTTTCCTTCAAGTGCTGGGGACCTCACCTGCTGCTGGAGGGGAAGGAAGAGGTCACTGTTCTTAGCAAGCCTGACCCGTCTCTCCACAAGACATGTGCAGCAGCAGAGCTATGCATACTCCTCTCATTTGCTGCCACTTCAAACCACTGGGATGGCTCTGCGGGGTTCTGGTTTCAGGCAAGGGGCATCTGGAAGCCAGTGCACCCCCAGCTCTATGCCTCTTGCCATAGCAGTTCCTGCTGCTTGCCACAGCAGGAGCAGCCAATGTTGCTGTGGAGGCAGCACTGGGGAGGCTGGAGCACAGCCCAAAGTGCAGTGGGTCACGTGCCTCTGTTCCAGGTATGGCTCTGCCTCCCACCCTCCTGCCCAGCTGTCCCAAGGGTCTCCTGTAAGCAGCTTGCAGGCTCCTAGGTGAGAAGCCCATGAGAAGCTCTGCTCACTCCTCTTGGAGACTGGCTTGAATTAACCCTCATCATATGCCCCCCATGGCAGGACAGCCCCACACAATGGGACTCCTGCCATGCTTAACCAATGCTGCTGCTGCTGGTTTTCCTCTCTGGGCTGCTGCAAGGGGCCGTGGTGGGGAGGCTGGGCAGGCCTTGCAGGCTGTGCAGCTTGTGGCTGCTTTGCTGAGCCTTCTTTCTTTGGGGTTACTGTCGGCCACAACTATTGTTGCTTTTGCTGCTGTCTGCTGGGTTGCTGGAGCACTGGGGTTTGGCTACACTGTTCCTGAACTCCTGCAGGCTCTATTGGCTTTTGCTTTTGCCATTGGTCATTTTCCTCCGGCATCTTCACAGCTTGCTGCTGGAAGGTCTGCGTGAAGCTCAACCCGCAGCTGTGTACGGAAGCTAGCTAGGAAATATTTTGAAAATGTCACTTAATATTCCATAACATGTCTAACTTGGACATCTTTGTCCTTGTTTGGTGATATGACCAGGCCATAATATGAAGGGCTTTTCTGCCTGACTACTCTTAAATTTCAAAATATGCAACTTCAAACAGCTCCCAGATTAGGATGGCATCATGACATTTGCAGTTCTTTTGGGAAAAAGGAAAGAGCAATGTCCTCTTTCTTCAGGTGGCCAGTGCCTAGTCAACTCAGAGCCATCATGCTGTGGTTCACATCCTTGGATTGCATTAGAATAAGCAGAGATCTGAAACCTGCCCTCTGAAACTGAATGTTTTGACATCTCAGACACTTATTTTACCCTTGGGCCAGGAATTCCACCTCAAGACTAAGACATATTTCCAATAGAAGTTTTTGGTGAACATCACCAAACTCGTCAGGGCTCGCTACGCTGTAGTGTTTGACAGTGTGGTTAAATGTGGTATGAATGTGATTTCTTTCTCCAGCTTACATTTGTGTTTGACACTGTTGGTAGTGTCGTCTGCCTCTGCCTGCAGGAAACCTGGAAACATAGCTGATTTCAGTGAGAACTATTCTTTACCTCTTAGGTGTGCTAACTTTGATGTCCATTTTTAAGACTGCCTACCATCCAAAGTCAAATGAAGCTATGCTGAGGGAATTAAATATGATTCCATTTGACAATGGAATCCAATTAAAACTCAGAAAGGTGTTCAGAACATGAAAAACTACTTTCCTTATTTCACTTTGCTTTCTAATTTGACGTGTGAGACATAGGGTATCCTTTGGCAGTTGTTATTGTCCACTATAACACACTAAGAGGGCATTTATATCAAAAGGTGTAACAATATATATGTAGTATTTGCATCTGAATGCTTTTTGTCTACGTGCATCTGATTCAAAGCTTGCTGATGGCTATGGAAAGAGTATCATAAATGCAGCCTAAAAACTGACTAAAACCTATGAAAAAATAAAGAAGAAAATTTCTGTACCTCCTCAATTTTTCTTTCAAATCCACCTTTTCAGAGATGACATAGTTGAGAAAAAAGTAACTGTAATAAAAAGGAGA
Source organism: Rhinoptilus africanus (assembly GCA_013400135.1). Classification (NCBI taxonomy): domain Eukaryota; kingdom Metazoa; phylum Chordata; class Aves; order Charadriiformes; family Glareolidae; genus Rhinoptilus; species Rhinoptilus africanus. The sequence goes on from VXBO01004314.1 coordinate 10,752, forward strand.
GTTCACATTCGATAAAGCAATAATTTAAACTGTTGTATCATCAGAAAATCCGTATTAATGTCCGTTTTCATTCCACCATGAAATATATTTTTTGTAATACCTTTCTTGTTGGAAAGAAAGGTTCTTGTTGCTTTGTTTCCACAGAATAAAATCACATTCACCAGCTTTTTGTCAGCTTCTTTCTGACTGAAGGAAAACCTAGGGAAGATGGAAACTTAATAAAACAAAATGAAAGAAGGGCCAACATTTGGTTTTAGTAATGAACTCCCTGGGATGAGAGTTTTCTTAGAAAAGAGGGATATTTTGGGAAATGGGCCTACTGTGATGAACATTTTATAACCAGTTAGGAGATAAAGATTTGGGGTTTTTTAAACTTTGTCTTACTATTGGTGAGACAATAGTAAACAGCAAATCAATAGCAAACAGCAATCAAAACTTCCCGTTGATATCTGTGTCCTGGCACTGCCCAGGACATCCCAAGGAGGCATGGAGAGGTGGTGCATCATAAGCCCTCATCTGGGAAGAGAGTAAAACTAATGCATTGTCACGCAATGGCTACCCACGCCTGCTCTGAGTTGCCTGCGAAGACGTGACTTATAAAAACTTGATAATGGAGTGTTTCATTGATCCAACCAGTCTCACCTCCTGCTTCTAGGTGAACAAACACTAACTTATTTCCCAAAACTTAGCTAGAGAAATTGCAGGAAATGTAAACAAGCCCTCCAGTAAAGGCTGCCTGCAATGGCTGACATTTGCCCAGAGAGCTGAGTCTTCTTTGAAGTCCTCCCAAATAAATGAAGGAAGCTCCTGCCGTCTGACCCATATTATGTCAGAAGCTAAATTAAAAGACTGCAATCATTCTTTCATGAAATAGATATTTCTCTTCTTCAGTTTGCTCAGCTCTTTCCTAAATTGGCCAGGAGATCTATTTAAACAGCAGGATTTCTGCCTTGTCCCAGATCTGCAAATGCCCGGTGTACCATGTGCTGGCAATGTGCTAGTATGTCTACGCTGTGTCAGTAAAGTGTGGGTCTGAGCCCATTCTCCAGGAGACACTTTTCCACGCACCACATTGGGCTCTGTCAGGTCTGCCCGAAAAAGAAAGTCTTTGGTTTTTCCCATTTGGAAATGGCTGGGACCATTACAAAATTGTCCACAAAGTTTCTCCATTAGCCTTTGCTGGACACTTTGCATTTGAACTGTATCTGGGCTGAAACCAGCAACATGGAAGAAAGCAGAGGCTCACATGACCTATTGGCAGCAAGGCCAGTCCTGATCCAGTCATCTCCTCACAGACAGGACAGACCCTCTGCGGCACTGACAGCTTCATGTCATGGATGAGGCTTAAGGGTGAAGGCCCCACTCAGTTTCCCCTGTGCTTTTCCATGGGGATAAAGTGTTACTCTGCCTTACCATCTTGCTCTAGGGTAAAGTCCCCACAAGGCCAGTGTGCTGCGGTAGCCACCACAGACCTTAGTTGCCTGTAAGTCTATGTGCTGTCAGGTCCCAGCTAAGTGAAACTGCCTGGGACATCTGCCAAGGTGCCTGAGCATCTACAGTGGGAGAAGTGCCCTATCCTGCAGGCAATGACAAGTTTTAGGAATAACCAAGCTAGGTGCAAACTGCAAGTACCAGCTCCAGGCTGCTACAACTACAAAGTTAGCAATGTCCAAGCCAGCTGTTCAGAGCCAGGCTGGGATGGCTGATGTGAGTTGTAGGTGGATCTTCTCCCCAGCCTCCTCAGTCCTCAGGCCTCATACCCAGTGCCACAGACTTGATGCATAAAGTGATCTTTATCTGCTCCAGACGAAACCTTTGGACCATACAGCTGCATTCCAGCATGGAGCAGATACACTTGGGCTTAAACCTCCATGTGGAAGGGTGTTGGAGGTTTTCCAACTCAAATTTCAGAAAGCTTCTTACAAAAGTTTATACTCTTATGGCTGTTGAATTATTTTGTTTTTAAACTCTAAAACTGGCCATGCTACATCTACACACATGTCCAGAGTTGCCTCAGTCTTGACAGGGATGAATGCCTCAGCCTGCCTGCCTGGAGTTGAAGAAGGAGGGTTTCCTTCACCCAAGGCTCTCACAAATGCACACTTCCTTCGCAGCATGTCAAACACCTGGGGACAGACACAGCCCTGATGTGAACGGATTAACAATGCTTGGCTTCCTCATACATCGTATATAATAGATCCCATACTTCCCACTCGATTGCATGTGGGGTATGTAACAGGGACAAAAAGCAGTGGGACTGTGCTAGAATGAGAGGCATCTCCTCATTATTTCTGCTCCCATCTTAGAAGGACAGAATACAGCTGCTGTAGGGCTAAAGAAGAGAGCCCTTCTTCACCTTTTCAATAGTAAGCCTGTATCTATCTAGCACACATAACAGAAAGGCTACCCTTTTAGATATCAGTGTTGCATTATATGCAATAGTCTACTATTTAAATATACAGCATCCCAGAACAGTTTACCTCCCCAGTCTTCCAAAGCAACATAAGATGCAGCACGCTGTTATCTAGCTAAAAGAACAACCAATAGCATACTGGTGTAAGACAGTCCTTTTGACAACAAACTATTACAGAACACCAAAGCCAGGGCTTGAAAGTAAGTCTGAAAAAAAGCATAGAAGCAAAAGTGTTTTCCTGTGGTCTACTCCTTCCATCATGTTTCTTAGCTGGAAGTTAGATGTCCGTCTAGGAGGAGTTATGTCAGAATGCTGCTGAAGCTGAAAGGGTAGATGTAGAGAGGTCAGAAGAATGTGTTTAACTATCTTGTGTTGTCACCACTCTTCCCTTTGAGTGGTGAGGCTTTGTTTCCAGTGTTGTAAGTCTGATTTAGGCATTTATTGTCCTTTTTGCCTGCTTCCACAGTCTTTGTTTACAGGTAAGGAAATCTGCCTCCCCTCCTGCTCTGTCTCCCTTTCTGCTTACCTGTTTGAGCTGGTAACTGAGGGCAATTTGTCTGCATGGATCTGCAAACCTCTCTCCTGAAGGCACAAGAATCACATGTGACCTGGGTAGGTAAACTTTGTCAGGCTCAACAATTTCTAAAAGACAGAAAAACACCTTACACAAAAGTTTTTTTGTTTGTGTTAAAACCTGTGCAATTGGAATTTTGCAAAGGCCTTTCTGACAGAGCAAATACTGGGATTCCCACTTCAACAGTCAAAGTACTAGGTGTGCACAACTTCTGTCAGTTCCCATGAAGCTAGCTTCAAGCAGTAATAGGTTCTGTCTCAGAGCTGTGTGGGCAGGCAAGGACTCAGTCCAGGATGCTGAACATCTTCCAGGTGCATTCACTTCCTACAGCAGAGACCTGTTAAACCTTTGACAATTAGTAGTGGGGGTACTGTCTGTCCTTAATACTCTGGTCTGCCACAGATTCCTGTGTGGAAAGCAGTAAGTTAGATCGTTTAGGTTGTATCACTTCTAGAAGTGCTTACCACTGTGTGAACATTAATATATTGCATCAGTATAAGGCCAACTACATCGGCTTTTTGTAGTTACTTAAACTAAAGTTGACACTGTGAAATAGCTGCCATTATGTTTCTGCTAGTTGCACTCTCATAGTCACGTATCCCATCACTTGAGAGCAGCAGGAGTCTACAGGGTCCCACTGAGCCCAGTTAGATGATAGAGCTTAAAACATTCACAAGTGCCATCCATAATGCTTATATCCAAAACATCACAGAATGACCCAGATCATCTGCTCTTGATGGCTTTCTGCATTAACATAGGAGAAATGTAAACATGACGTGTAAATGGGACACTGATTGTTGGTGTTCTGAATACAGCCCAAGCTTTTCTCCAGTGACTGCTTCAAGCATCACTAAATCCCTGAGAATCCTCTGCGACATAGATATCAAAGGATGCATCCAAACCTTTCACTGAAAATGTCCTGCCTACATTCCTCCATGCCCCCCCTAATCCCTTGGGAGTATTGTAGGGCAATGACAGTTGTGAGCTGCTCAGTTGCCATGAAAGTCGAACAATAGAATGCCACAGATGGAAAGTCCCATTGAAAGGAATGCTCCTATTACTAATGACAAGCTATGTTATAAATCCTTTATTCTGTGTCTTTGGGGGTGAGGATGCTCCGTGATACAAATGGGTGGTGGAGAATGAAGGCTGTTCTTGGATTCACCTTTCCAAAATACTTTTACAAATGATGGTGTTTACAACCAGCCTAAAAAAAGGGAGGATGGGGGAGGAGAGATGAAGCCAAAGTTTCTATCACAGCTAATGGTCAACAGGAAAATATAAGCAATGTCAGCTACAAATAGAAAAGAAAAGGGTGCTGCTGCTCTTTCAACAGCCAAGTGTACCTCTATCAGAGGAAATTGATTGAACTTGTGATGTCCAGATGGTCCTAGCAGATGATCCTTGCTGGAAGGCACCAGAAAAAGAGAAGTCTCTGACATTTTGTTCTGGAAGAAATCTCTTTTCTGTCCCATTGGAAGCAGTTGGATTAACCTTACATGTTCACGCAAGGGAGACAGCCTTTGGCTGCTAATGTATTTCAATACTTGAGGCCCACTAAATCAATGGATGGTCAATATACAAAGTCCTTAGGTATCCACAAGCATCACCCTTTGAAAAAAATCATGTACCACTGGCAAAAGACACCTTCCAGGTCATTATTTTTTATCTACAGAGAATATTTTGGATTAAGGCAAAGAATATCTGACTGGTTTCATGAAACAGTTAGTTTACTATCTGTTTAATCAGTTTATCTGTTTAATCTCAAACTGCATCTCACCATACCTCAAGGGTTTAACTTCTTCCCAAAGACATTTGCTGGGCATAACGAACAGATAATCTGTAAGTATGTGTACCACAAAGCTGAAGATTCATGAACTTACACATCTGTCATGCACGAGCAAGGCAATAAATAGGTTCTTTCAGGAGAAGCACTATCTGGTATCCAAACAGCTACTACCCAGGCAGAATTTGCTGAAACCAGCCAGGGAATCATCTGATAAAGGTATCTGGCATCAGTGAAAGGATGGGGTTCTCCAGGCAGTTCCCTTTAAGTTGGACTAGAAGAGGATAAAGGATGAGTGAGTCCCTCCATTTTTTGAGTTCATGATCTGAGGAGGATGACATGCTGAAAGAGAAGTCCTGGACAGAGGAAGGTCAGGAGCACTGAGAAAACCAGGACAGGGAAATATATATGGCTGTGGTAATGTTTTAACTTTGCCTACAGCTGAGTGTTAGTGCTGTCTAACAAAGAGTGTTTGAGTGACTCTGCTTTGCAAGCAGAGTAGGTTCAATTGCTCACAGCTATTGTGGTTCCCTGAAGCATGTGCTCATAAAGCTCAAGTGCTCACAGGCTCTGTGAAAGGTTGTGATTTACCTACTGCCCAGACTAAAAGATAATACTCCCCTGAAGGTACAGTGCAGCTGGTAGGGAGCGAGGTCCCATATTTGAGGATGAGAAGGGAGAAAATCTGTTCAGTGAATGTGAAACAGAGTCTGGGGTGGGTGGAGGGAGGCTGTGCTGTAACAAGACAAATTTACAGATCTAGCAGATTGCTGTGCAAATCTAGCAACCAAGATGACAGCAAATTGCAGCATTACCAGGGACTGTGGCATGTTCCAGCAGGTATTTTGAAAGCTCTTTTGCCATGCAAATCCAAGGCAACAAGTGACAAGGAAAATGTAAGGAAATGTCTAATACACTCAAGGAGCAACAGTGAAGCAGATCACAGATCACATCTATACGTGATAGATGGCAGTAGGCAGCAAATTAGTGCACTGTCTTATGCAAAGTGGTACTGTCTGTATCTTTAGAGCTGCCATAATAAACTGCTTTGTTTCATACCACTCTTTGGCAGGAGCACTAGCTGCATGATGCCTTCATTTTTACACCCCCTCTTGAATGCTTTTTAAGCTCTGTGTACCTCCTCTGCTACTCTGTTCCCTATGAAAAGCATCTTACTGTTGGCTGTTCGCCTCTTCTGTCAGATTTGATCCTTTCTGCTCTCTCCCTAAGGAACTGCTTTGCTGGGCCTTGCTTTCACATAGTTCCTCTCTGGGAAGCCTTCAGTGCAATAAATGATCCAAAAGAAATACCAGATTCCTCATCTCCTTCACCAAATTTGTTGAACATTCCTAATCATGGAAGAGCTCTAACAAAGCAAGTGCTTTCAATAAATCTTAACTTCCAAAGCAGTGTACACTGATGACCTTGCACGACTGAGCTCCTGGGAAATGGAAGCACAATAAACCTCTGTATTCCATCTACAGTTTCCCCTAGGGGCTCTTCTTCTCCCTGGAAATGGGTAGAGAAAGATAATTACATATTGGCAATATATTTCTCCTTTCCAGAGCATTACCAAAGGTGCTTAGGATCTCAGCTGTAGACTTAAGCCTGGAGTTCACTTTCCTTGTTTCTTTTCACCTTCCTTGTTTCTTATCACTTACGTGACAGCACTTGAGCAAGTCTCTTTGAATTTTGATTTGTACACTGACAACATGAGGATAAAAGAATGCCCCCATGATGAATGGGTGTGATAACCAGACAGACTACTGTAAGACTGTCCAAGTGCTCTTAAAAGTGTCAGATGAGAAGAAATACCCAAGACACTTATATTACACAATTGTTTCATATGTTTTGATTGATCCAATGCACTTGGTGTAGAAATGCTTGAATGAAGTTCAAATAGATTATGAAAAGCTGCCGAAGTGCAAAGTCCTTGTGTAATCTCCAAGCTTGCTAAAACCATTGTTTGCTATGATTTAGACCTATGAAACAACCCAATAGCTCCCAATAACAGATACAGAGCTGCCAGTGTGGTTTACGTTGAACATGTCTATCATTACCTTTTCTCACACTATCCATGAGCAGATGCAGCTGAGCCTTGTTCTGCCCCTTTCAGCCAGGATGAGAACTTCTCCAACCTTGCCTGCAGGTGAGAAAGGTTTGATTGGGGTGGAAAACTGTGCCTATATTATTTCCTCTCCTCATCCCTGCTCTTTATCCCCCTTTGCTTTACTTACTAACAAATTCCTCACCTTCAACTTCCTTTTGCTGTAGTGGTTACATTCTTATTCCCTGTACTCCTCAGAATTTCTGCAAATCTCAGTCTCACCCATGTGCATCTCCTACTTCTGCTGGGCAGAAACTCACAGTAAGACATTGTGCAACACAAGCAACACAAGATGTACAATATTGGCTCTTGAGCACTGCATGTTACCCTGATCCCCATCCCTGGAAGTGTTCAAGGCCAGGTTGGATGGGGCTTTGAGCAACCTGAGCTAGTGGGAGGCTTCCCTGCCCATGGCTGGGGGGTTGAACTAGATGATCTTTAAGGTCCCTTCCAACCTGAACCATTCTGTGATTCTGTGATCCCATAACTACATGCCCCAGGTGGCAGTGGGCTGAAATACCTTGACACATATGACACGGGAGAGTCTGTAGAGCCACGAGGAATAGAGGCCTCAAGATAGACCTGTTTATTGAGAAAGGAGAATAATACTTCTCCACTGTCTTGCAGAAGTCTCTAGGACCCATAACACCTTTGCTATTTACCTCCAGTAATGTGGCAGAGAGAGCAGCTATCAGTCATAGAAGTAATGTCTGTCCCTGGGAGTTGAAGCTATTCTCCCCAGATGTAAATACACATTGCTAGTGCGTCTTCCTAATCTGGCATTTCCATATCAGAAATGCTCTGACTCTTACCTCATTTCAGTTTTGATGCAAACTGCTCTGAAGAGATGTGATGGATGTAATTGATTAAAGTTCACATTGGCAATACCGCTCAAGTTGCTGTCTCTCTCTGTTCTTGGACACAGCTGTGGCAGAAGCCTTGCCCTGCCATGCAGACATGCAGCATGTATGCACAGCAAGCCACCCCAGACACTGTGCCTGCACAGAACCTCTCTCAGGCTGGACAGACCTCTGACAGATTGGAGGTCAAATGTCTGGTATAGATCCATTTGACTGAAGACTATGTTAAACATCTGGCTGCGTGTTTTTGAAAGCAAAGGCAGCGTTTCTTGGATGTCTGGAACAGCACCTCATATCTTCCATCTACTGTACTCATATGCAGGGTTTGAAGTGGTTTGGTGGTTTTGTTTGTGGGGGTTTTTTGTTTATTCAAAATGAAGTAGCAAAACACACGGTGGAATAATCACTTAATCATTACCTTGTTCTCAGATAGTATCCTAGATCACCCATGGAGAGATGCAGCTTCCCAGTACAAAAGGATGTCACAAAAGCATTTGTCACTTAAGATGCATTTCTGCTTGCTACCAAGGAGACATTTAACAGTAAAAGTTGAGTAGATACCATCCTACACATGCACATACAGCAGCATGAACAGGAAATTTACAGTAATTCACTGCATTAACAAAATTCACTATTAATCATCTTTTTTCCCCTCTCCCAAATAATACAGAAAGAAAAATCTTTGCACTAGAGTTTACGTAGCTGTATACATTGGTTACCATAATTAATGCTTTATTGCAAGCCCCAGAAAAATAGGTTACTATATCTCCTTTGCCAGTGCACCATGCAGAGAAAACAGATGCAGGGCACTTCACAGGTATTGGAAGAGCTTTATACCCTACATGGTCGGTAACTGCTGGGTTTCATTTCCTGCTTGGGGGTGTATGTAGGGCATCAGAATACAAGGTAGGATACATACTCACTTTCTAGACCTCCAGAGGGACTGAGCAATAAAAATGATGGGTACACAACTGCCAGGGGAAAACTGAGTTCCTTCTGGCCTGGTATGTTTCCTCAAAAATCCCTCTGGCTCAAACCTGCTGGATGCATAGGATCACTTGTAAAATTGCTTTCAGTACATGTCACAGGTTCACTGTGGCCCACCAGCATCCTATCTGGAAGACGGACATCATTCCCTCAGTCTGATGTGAAATTCCCATGAGGTGGAGAACCTCCCTGCATCTGATTGACACCTCTTGCAACACCTGCTTTTGTCCTGGAGCTGGTAGGTAATCTTCAGTTTTGACATCTCCCTGGAGGACTGGGTTTTGGGGCCCCCTTTCTAATCCACTGTACACACAATAGAAATGGAAAGCATGGCATCAGAAGCTGGTGCACCCACTCTGCCTCCTTGAAAAAAAAAAACAAGTTGAAAAGGCTGTATTGTTTCCTCAGCTTCTCATCAATGTGTGCAGTCAGCTCCTATTGTCAAGCCCATGCAGACTAGCTATCCTCCACAGCCATTTGTGATATGGAAGCTGGTACTGGAGTGACAACCGTCCAGAAACAGGTGCTACACAGATCAGCCAGAGAGTCTTTATCATGTGGCCATGCGAGATGTACCACCAGAGCCTGCTATCTCCTGTTATTAGTGAACACCTTGTTCTTGCAACTGGAAATGGCCCTCAACTGTGGACTTTAGGCTTGAGGGAGAAAATTGCCATCTAAGTGTGGCTTTTAAAGTCATGGTTATTAATTCTTTCTGTTCCTTTTCCAAGACAGTAACTATCCACCTGGAAAGATATGAAGATTTTGAGTTATCACACCTGCTTCTTCCATGACCAAACTGCAGGACTTTAACTCATATTTACATTTGACCTCTGCCTCCTGCTCCCACAGTGTAAGGAAGTCTTACAATGAGAACAATATTTGTGATCTAACTTAATGTACATTAAACGTACAGTAATCTCTACACAAATACGTGTTGCAAAGATCACGAAGCCCTTGGTTGTGATTGAAAGAAGACTGTGAGTACACAGAACAGTTACACTGAAATTTCCATTCAAAAAGCCGACCTTGTTCTTACCTTATGATCTCTTAGAGCCAGATGTGCCTTCTAATGGAATAGACCCAAATATGACTCACCTGCATTTCTTCAGAGCTTCCTATGTCAAGTCTTGTAGGAACACCCTGATAAAAAGACAGTAGAGATAACTCAGGCAAGGCAACTGTTACACCACTGAACAAAATTATGTTTTTAGGGGAAAACAGAGTGAAAAAGGCATTCTGGTGGAATTTTTGAAACAAATTTTAAAACCAGTTTTGCCAGACACAGAAGCACAATGGCCATTATTGAACAAGGGGAGTACATAAAGGTCTGGGCCATGGCTTTGAATACATCAACCTCTCAATTCAAGCTGAATTTTACCTGCAGCAATGTCCACTGAAAGGATAGTTGTCTGAGGGTGAGAAAAATTGAAATAAACTTTCCTCTTGCTTTGCTTTGTAGGACAGAAGAACCAGCTGAGGGTAAAGCCGGATAAAACAAAAAATAATAATCAGTGAATTAAGCTGATGCAACTGAGTAAAAGCACAAAGAATTGGAGCGTGAAACATGGGAAATAAATAACTTGTTGTAAGGGGTGTTGTGCTTCCCCTTGGTGGACTAATTGATATACAGTTGGGTACCTCAGGAGCAAATCCAAAAGAATAATTTGTTGGTGATAGCAAGTGTTCAGTGCCATGGAAGCTGGAAAGAATGACCAGGACTCTACTTTTGGGGGAACAGACAAGTAGAGATGGTCACATCTGTTCCACTTGTGCCCTGCTGGCTGCAAGCCAGAGCTATTTAAATACATCAGCTCAGAGCTGTGCGTATGCTGAATGTGACTATTCAGCTCCTGGGAGAGAGCTGGTTTGTGTCTTGCCATCAGCAGGGGCAGACATATCAAAGATGTGTCTGCCTACACTGTTTGTGTAGGTGCAGCTCAAAACAGTATTGAGGCATTTGAAAAGAATTTCCAGCTTGCCTTTACAAATATACTTTTTACACAGATGGATACTTTTCTGAATTACTGTTTCTGCAAAAATGACATCTCCTCATCTGATTCTTAGTTCTGACTGAGAACATGACAATTTAGTCCATCCAAGAGTTGCCACAAAACTTTGCTATATCATCATTCTGTTACAGTACCTAAGAAAGCTTTACATTAAAGTCTATACTTAGCTTGGGACCCAAATGCCCTAAATATTTCAGTGCTGGTAACTGCATTTGTTTAGAAAAAAGCAGCCAGTGTACATACTTGAAAAAGACCAAGACTTGCTCAAAAGACTGTCAGCTAGCAGACAGCAAAAGAGAAGAAATTTTAAATTACATTCTGCATCAGTGAAAAATGTTTGACCTGGCTGAAGAACATATTTATATCAAGAAAGTACTTTTGCTACCTGGTCTTCCTTCAAACCATCTCCTACTGTTCTTTGTACATTTACAATAGCAATGAAAGTAAGGAAAAAAGTAAGGCATTGATTGTAAAAAAAAAAAAATATCAGGTAATATCTGTTACTAGAGCAACTGATAATGCTGGAAAAATACAAAAGCTTTCAAGCACACTAGGTCTTCTTTAGCACTTGCATTATTTTATTTCCTGAAATAAACTTATGTGGTAACTTCACAGGGAAAAGAGTATTGCAGCCTTTATCTGTAGGATATAGCTCTGGTCTTGCACTGGGCAACAAATTTGCACAGCCTTCACAGCTGTCAGTGGGATTCTGTTAAATAAGGAACATGAGAATCTATCCATATTCATCTTGCAGAGCCAGTTTGCTGAGTGAAATGGTCATAAGCTACCTGAGTTTAGGATCTCAGAGGATATATTCTATCTTGTCTTGCATGATGATCATCACCAGCAAAGCATGCCCTTCTTTCCACTGAAGTTCATTACAGGTTCTCCAAACAGAGCTGGCACCATAAAGGGTAGAGATGCGGAGAAACACCACCCTACCATTTCCACCTGTGTTAAGAATCTGGCCACTAGCATTCCCAATGGAAATAAACACTGTCTTATTTAACTAAGTCAAAGTGCAGGAATGAGTCTGGCAAACTACCTGTAGTGCAGAACCTGTCCAGAGGCTTGTCAAGACAAAAGAAAGGACCAACTTCAGTGGGCATATGTACATGAAAACTACCTGCTGTTGTCTTCTGGCAGCTGGCAACTGTTCCTGGACCCCTGAAAGTCCTCCTTGGGGAAATGGCTGCTGCCCCTTTAGGACTAGTGGCTGTGCTTCATTGTGCTGGACTGGGGCTTGCTTGGCAGGCTGCACTGTGGGCTGCAGCGATGGATTTTGTACTTGTAACCTAGGTTGCTGTGGTTGAACTGGTATCTACTGTCATGGCAATGGCAGAGGACAGACAAGTATTATGTATTTATACTGCAAGGAAAAGAGACAAGACTGTTATTAAAATATGTAATAAATATATTATCTTTCTCCTGCTAAGATAAAGCAATATTGTTCCAGAGAGAAAAAATGATGGATAAGGAATATAATCTGCCCTGTCCTGCCTGGGATGATGCTAATACCACCACTTGCATTTCTCACATGTTTGTTCGGTCCTTCCATAATCTTTGCAATCAAATCTAGTCCTGCAGCATACTTTCCAGGGAACCTGGGATACTGCTGCTGCATGTTGGATAAGCAATGCAGGCTGGTCACAGCCTCAGCACTGTCTATGTGAGAGAGACAACCCTGCAGTATGATGATGGGCAAGAGACAAGCTCAGGTGCTCTGACAGCTGCTCTTTTGACAATCTGGGCTCTGTGCCTGGATGCTTGCCTGCTAATGGTGTCAGGTTTATTTTAGGATGGCTAAATGATTTGCAAAGGCAATGATAGCTCTCTGTGGCAGAGCAGGTACTCTTTCCACACCTAGGCCACCCACCTTCCCAACATCAGTTTTCAGCAATGTTCAAACTAGATTGCTGCCTACTTCAGTGTATTTTGTCAACAGACTGCATTAGATCTTTTTTGAACACTTTCATTATTCAACTGTACCCTGGGGATAAAATGTTATATGACCTGATGGCATTCATGGAAGTCTCATTCATATGAGACTCTCCATATGAAATCATGGGGTTTGCTTCTTGTATCAGCAACCCTGCCTTCATTGCTCACTAACCTCTGACTCCCAAAGGAAGAAGAGGTTGTCCCAGAATGACCTCCTCTTTCCTGAGTCATGGGTGATTCATGAGGCACGGTTTGAGTGAGAGGAAACATAGAAGCAGGTTACCTGTTCTCATGCTCCTGTGGCCTTTGCCTGAGCCATAAATATGAAGAATGCAGAGCAGACAGATGGATTTAAATGGCTCCCCAAATAGCTCCCCATAATCATAGTGGCCATGCTATGAGAATAAGTAAAGTGGGAACATCCGTTTCCACCTAGTACTGTGCATCTTTCAATGTTCTCAACATGATAGTATCAGAACATCCTATGGAAAAAGTTTAGAAAATTATCCCTCCTAACACCTAAATATGAAGACAGAGATGATCTGCTTTTTCAAAGGGAACCGAAGTGACACTAAGTATCCCGGTCAAGCTGGCAGAGGAAGTAGGAGTTTCAGCCATCTGAATCATGGTTTGTGTCCTTAAACACATGGCTAGATTTTTATTAAAGGGTTTGCCTTCTTAAGGTCTGCTATGTTAAACACTGAAATGCTTTGGCTTTTGTTTTGTTTTTTTCTTCTGAATACCTAAAGACATTTTGTACATGAGTCTATTAACAGATGATGCAACATTTTGCATGGTGATCTCTTTTCAATAATGTCTATCACCAGCTACAGCAGTAACTAAGGGTTGCTACCTATTCTGCTAAGCATTATTAAAATGAAAATCTAGCACATCCACAGAGAAAGATTATTGTTTTGAAAACTTATTTGCTATTGCAAGGACTTAAGAAAACAGAACTCAAAATAGTACTTTGGATCTCTAGACTTCTTGGGGTTTTTTTTCAAATATGCACATACAGAATATGTGTTGTTTGAAAATAAAGGAGTAATTACCTGTGGAAGCATGTTTATATTCTGTCTTCCATATTGTCTCATCTTCTGAGAACCAAACAAAAATTATTATAAATTCCTTGTTTCTTTCATACCTTACCCTCATTCCATTACTGTAGCACCTTCACTGTTCACCTGAATGTTAATGCTGTCATCTGTTTTCAGCTCGTTGCAAGCCTACTTTGCTTGAAAAACAGAAAATCTACTCTCTGGGATTTTTCAAATACCTCTGCCTGAATTGTCATCTTACGCTGCTCAACATCATGCAAATAATATTGGAGATCTTCTCATACAGTGGATTATGCAGGCTTGTCACATTGCAAGACTCTCTGTGAGAGGGAAAGTTTGCCTTAAGAACAAATAGAAAATATTTGTCTTGATGGAGGGAGATAAATGGAGAGGTTGTTTAAGAAAAGCTTTGCCCGAAAGATTTCTTAAGGAAGCTTGAGATTTGAACACATGTAATCTTGTTCAGAACAAAAATAAAGCAAAGCAGTTTGGCATGTCCTTATCTTTCCACCATCTTTGATCTATATTATCACTGCTTTCATTGGGCAATTCATGGTTATGGCTGAAACAAATATGCTTGTCAGTTATTCATGGTGTTTGCCTTCCTGAATAAATTAGTTTACAATATCCTGAGATTTTTGCAATGGCTTGATCTGTTCACTTAGGTATGTGACATTACAGTCAACCATAGTTCGTGCTTTTTGTCTATTTCCCTTTTTGTAGCAACCAGGAGTTCCCTTCTTGCATGGCTGCTGTTTTGAGAGGCCTGGCTGACGGTTCTGAGCTCCCATTGAACTGACTGAGAATGCTACTAGAGACTTGCTTTCGTTTAGGAAGACACCATGACAGTTCGACAGCACATATGCTTCCACTAATGGAAGCTGGAGCTGACATCATTGATACAGAAACTGCAGCCAAAAGAACTGCTGCAAGGAAATTAAGGATAAATCTAGCACCCCACTTTATAAAACTACCATCTGTTAAGACTGGGACCTCTTCAAAACAGTGCATTATTGGCAACTTCTCTGCATATCACTGTGGCTATCATTAGCTACTTGCACTTTAACTGAGCAAGCAGGGAAGTTAAGATGGTAAGACTGAGCAATGCCTCAAGAACAATTTCTTTCTGATTTTTATTGTTGAAAAGTTTAAATATCAAGTTTGGTTCTGGTGACCTTTTTTTCCTTCTTACATACTTGCATGTCATGACTTCGCTTAATGTATTGGATGAAGGTCACTGCATCGTGTTGTTAATATTATCTTGATGAAATATACAGGCCACAGCAAGGCCTGACAGCCAAAAACTGATTCTGTTTTCTTCAGCTACAGGTATTAGATTTTATGTAAAGAGTTCCCACTATCTCCTTGTAGAAACCCCAATATAACTAACTAGTCTTGCCTTTCTAACCAGAACTTTGGTAGTTACCACTGTAGTTATACATTCAGTTCTCTTACCTCTGCAGTGCAAAGTCAATAGCTACTGCTAGGCACGATTGATAAACACTCTTGATCAAGAGAGCAGTATGTTTGCTTACATCTTAGGAAACTGTTGCCTGTCCCAAAGGCTTCTGCTGCCATTTGCACTAGCGCTCTTCAGCTGTCTTTTTTGTATATGAAGTGTCTTTTTCGTATATGTCTTTTTAATATATGAAGAGTGAGTACTTTGCCCTGGAAATAATCCTGAAATTTGTAATTTTTCTTTCACAGACCATTAACTGAGTTCAGATTGGCTAACCTGGCAGATGGTACAAAGACAACTTATCTTCTCCAGCATCAGTAGTCTGGGATGGGAAAATAGATATATTGGCAAAGATTGTCCTGACAGTTCAGTTCAAGCTGAAGAAACATGTCCACAAAACCCAAGCAGCTAAGTAGATTGTCATGTACCTTAAATAAGCAAGCAACTTAGACTGTGCACAGGTGCACAATTTACAGGCAAAGCTACATGTGTGCTAGAGATATAAAATCAGCATAGAGTTGTTCATGTTTCCAAGCGCTTCCTGTAATAAAACTGTGTTGTGAGAAGCTTGAGATTAACGTCAGCTTTAGCAAATCTGTAATACCTGTACCAATATTAACAGCAGTTCTCTTTTGATAATCCTGCATTTTTTCAATCATGAAGAAGCAGAGTACTTACTTTCCACAATACATATTTTCTAATATTAATAGGAATGTAATCTGCCTTCTGTGCGAACAACATTTTAACTTATTTCCACTACTGAATAAAATATTCTAAATAAGGGATTTCATAGGCATACAGTAGAAACTTTACCTGAGATGCCATCACAATCAATAACTCTGTGTTTAGGTTTTTTTGTGTAAAATTGATTTCTGTCATCAATATGTAATTATCCTGGAATGCAAAGGTAATTTGGGTATCTTGTCTTTTTTAGAGCAATCCATTATCTGAAGAAGCAGGGAGCTGTTCAGCCTCATAACAATCCATTTCACAAGTACCAACCTTCAGAAATTAAGATTCATCATAGTTATAAAAGCCACTCCTTCTGGCATACAGCCCCATCAAATTTAATTCACAAAACAATGGGAATTTATTGATGTTTTGCCATACAGAATGATACATTGACATGAAAAGTATAAAAGTATATTCTNCTTATCAGTATCAGGTAAAGAAAATACTACCTTTTTTGCTGGATCACTCTGTTCTTCCAGAAGTTGGAGACCAATGAATTCTCCAGGAGATCAAGATCTAGGAAGGAAAAAGATTTTTTGCAATTATTTCCATTTTACATTGTCTCCCAATAAATAAGAGCCTTATTTAAATGACTTACTAAGTGATCATGCCAAAGAGGGGTACAAGGGAAGGGCCCACAAGTAATTAGTTCCCACCTTTCTATCACACGTCATGTCATAAACCTACTTTCTCATTATTTTTAATCACATGTTCAAACCTGCATCTGAGAAGTTTTTTGGCAAACTTCAGTGCATACTGAGAGGCAGTAACCCAAATTCTGATCCCATTTACATCAGGTGTAAAACTTCATAGGAGTCAGTGGGCTGCCCTAACAACTTGTTCAACTACTTTCAAGTGTTTCACATACTTTTTATTCTGATACATGAATTGTCTGACAGAATACCGCAACTGTTACTTTACATTGAAGGAAGTCATTCTACCCCTCTACGCCACTCTCATGAGACCCACTCTGGAGTACTACATCCAGGTCTGGGGCCCCCAACATAAGAAGGACATGGACCTATGGAGTGAGTCCAGAGGAGGGCCACAAAGATGAGAAGAGGGGTGGAGCACCATAGACACTGGAGCCTGTCTATGAAGGCAGGCTGAGAGAGTTGGGGTTGTTCAGTCTGGTGACAAGAGGGCTCTGGCGAGCCCTTATAGCAGCCTTCCAGTACCTGAAGGGGGCCTACAGGAAAGATGGGGATGGACTCTATCAGTGAATGTACTGATAGGACAAGGAGTAATAATTTTTTAATGGAAGAGGGTAAATTTAGTTAGATATTAGTAAGAAGTTCTTTACTCTGAGGGTGGTGAGGCACTGCAACAGGCTTCCCAGAGAAGTTGTGGATGCCTTATCCCTGGAAGTGTTCCAGGCCAGGCTGAATGGGTCTTTGAGCAACCTGGTCTTGTGGGAGGTGTCCCTGCCCATGACAGGGAGTTTGGAACTAGATGATTTTTTTTTCCTTCCAACTCCAATTATTCTGTGATTCTATGATTCTATGGTCTGCTTTCACTACAGAAAAAGATACAACAGAGCAAGCATCAGGCATAAGAGCTGTTCACTCAACTCAGCAGAACATAAACAGCAATTTCTGCATGCAGATCATTCTGCAGACCTCTGGACCTGATTTCCCATCTGTTTCCTTACTGCATAACCTTATATTGACCTAATACCTGGAGTTCTAGCAAAAATCCTCATCCTGCATCTGAGTTGCCATATAATTCTCTGTGCAATGCGTGGGTGGTGCTAACAAGATATCATGAGTTTCAGCTGCAGTATAGAAGACTAAGCTTAGACATTGACAGTAATTCTTCAGCCATGCAGACAGCCAAACACTATAACAGAATGCTTAAGAACGAGATGTTGTTTCCTTCCGTGGCAGCTCCTGGAAACCTCTGTCAGGAAAGACTTAAGTAGAGCTGGTCCCGACTCAAGCCAAGAGGCTCGGCTAGGTATCCTCTTGGTGTCTTGTCTGAGAGTTCTGTTTTTCTGAACTGCAGGTAAGAGTGTGAAGATAAGAGTCCTCTCCTAGCAGCCTTGGTAAATAAAGCACTATGGGACTCCCTGGAATATGACTTACCTAGACATAGGTCTGTAGTTTTACTCGCACTCCATAAGGGCAGGATGATTTCATGGGGGACCCTTTGTTAGGCATCTTGCTTTACATGTGGGAGTATCTTCAAAAGGAGTGTGAGAGGCTAGGTGCTCTTCTTCCCTGTTTTTTAGTGGAGTGGAAAGAAAAGGAAGACTTGGAGGCATTTTTCTTGGTTTTCTGCCTTACCTTTTTTTTTTT
>VXBO01004314.1:28998-43668 GCA_013400135.1 Rhinoptilus africanus
TTCTACCAGAAAAAGAAAATGTCCAGTTTCTTTTCTTGAAGCTGCCAATATCCAAGTATGTTGTGATTGAGTACATCTACATCATCAGGGTAGTTTCCTTCAGCGTTGTAAACAGGTACAGGTCAGATAGGAAGTCTTTTTCCTTGTACTCTTCAGTGAAGATGCAGCTGCTGTAGTAGTGCTCTGAAAGCTGCACCAGATCCCTGCTGGACAAAAAGTATCTCTGGGGAGAAGAGATATATTCTATTAAATCAAGAGTGAATTTTTGGACACCTAACACCATCTATAGCTCTCACTTTTGTTCCTGCAGCCCCATGGGATCAGGACTTCATTCTTTCTCCCTGCTTCCTTTCTTTCCATATCTGACATTGTTACCTTTTCTGCCATTTCTGGCATTTCTCTTTATTTCTGCCATTTCTGGCATTTCTCCTCATTTTCTGTGGCCATCACAGGTGTTAAAGATGTCTCTCTGATCTTCAAGGTCCCTTCCATCTCTACCCATTCTATGACTCTGTGATTCTATGGTTCTTCACCCTAACTCTTTCCAGGTAGCTCTTTACTCTTTTCCTAGCGCTCTCTATTTCTGTTTACCACTCATCTGTCTCCTATCTCTTGTTCTCCTCTGCCTTTGTTGGCTCTGTGGTCCTCTCCTACATACATATTTATACCTAATTATAACAACAGTATCTAGAATTTAC
Organism: Rhinoptilus africanus; assembly: GCA_013400135.1. Taxonomy (NCBI): domain Eukaryota; kingdom Metazoa; phylum Chordata; class Aves; order Charadriiformes; family Glareolidae; genus Rhinoptilus; species Rhinoptilus africanus. The sequence goes on from VXBO01004314.1 coordinate 29,697, forward strand.
AGTGTTTTATACAGAGAGGGAAGCCTGAATTCTAAGACTGAACACACAGAAGGGTTGTGGTGATTTCAGCAGGTGACAGACACAGGGTTTTCTCACACAAGGAAAGATTAGGGAAAAGTGCTCTTACTGTCTGACCCCTTCCATAGCCAAAGATTAATTTCACATAGTTGAAAATGACTACAAAAATAACAATTTAATGTTCTCAGCATGAGAAGTATTTTAGGTGACTAGTATCTACAATTTTAATGTTCATTATATTCCTGCGCAGAGGTCTCAAAATGAGAGAAGGTTTTTACAGTTACCTTCTAGCACTTCTCCAAATATTTGAAACCACACAAATAAATTCAAGTTTCAACTCTAGACAGCATTTCAGATTTTGTTACCTTAGTGACAGTGTTATTTATCTCTTGGGGGAAAAAAAAAGTATAAGGCTGGTCTGAAACCTCTCTATTCAGCAAGAGAAAGGGACCCATTGCATGTGTATTTATATCATTCCTTCTAAGCAGAGTAATACTAATTAAGGACTGTAATTTTTTACAGCCTTTTACCTGAAATTCTGGAAATAACATTTACATGGCTTTATAGACAGTTTACTCTGAACTAAAAGTAAATGTATTTTTTTGTCCATTAAACAATGAGGATATCACAGATAATTTGATACTGCTCAACCACTGCTGCTTCGCTGCAGGAGTTTAAAAACATGTATGGAAATGGGAGTCTCCTATGAAGTATTTTGTAGGCTGCATGGCTACACTCTTTGAGAAGTAAAGTACATCTAAATATTGCTATTATAGGTACTAAAATAATGTTTCTCATGTCCTAACTGCTGACAGTTCCATAAGTATGTCTAGAACACACATTTATGGAGATACATTTTGATATACCACATTGAAGCAATGGTCCCAAGCAAGCCACTGCGCAGCTCATGCAGCAATAAACAGTTCTTTCACTGGAGTTTCTTTTCAATACAGACCTCAAGGTGACAAGCAGTTTATTGCTGTCTTTTGAGGATGGAAAATTTATCATTGGTATTAGTGAGACTTGGTGGAATGAGTCCCATCACTGGAGAGCTGGGATGGAAAGCTACAGGCTGTTCTGGAGTGATAGGCAGGCCCAGTGAGCCAACCAGGAAAGATGCACCCCAGACTTGCTGTTTCTGAATAGAAAGGGACTTGTGGGGGATGTGATAGCAGATGTCTTGGCCACTGTGATCATGAAATGCCTGAGTTTAAAATTTTTGGTGTAGTGAGAAAAGAGGAAAGTTGCTACCCTGGACTTCAGTAGAGCAAACTTTTAGCTATTCAGAGAGCTCTTTAGCAGAGTACGCCGGGAATCTGCTTTTGAGAGTTTAGGAATCCACAAGTGCTGGTAAGTTTAAGAACCACCTTTTAGAAGCACAGAAACAAGCAATTCCACTGTGTCGTAAGTCAAGAAAGCAGAGAAGGAGATCAGCTTGACTGAACTAGAACTCCTCGTGGAGTAATCTTCCTGCAAAGCCTGATCTTGCTTCCAGAAACCATACAACTTCTTTTTCCACCTGAGCTGCACAAGATGAGGGCAGTAGTGTCTGCAGCCTGGCTAGAGGAGCTCAGCACAGGCTAGGGAGAGATGCAGGAGAAAGTGCCAAGGACAAGGGTTGTCGCTCCAATCTTTTGCTGTGCTCAGAACCCCCTGACTATCCTAAGGGCCATAAACTCCTCTACTGAGATACAGATGCCTGTGGCAAATGTCAGCCTGTGCCTCTTTCTCTCATTCATAACAATAAGTGTTCCTGTGTGACCATTTTGGACTTATCCCAGCTGTGCTTTCTGGGCTTTCTCCAGTGGAGAAGATCATTGTTTCCTGTGAAATGGGTATCCATTTCAGGTCAGGATGCCTTTTTACTCAGTGCCCAGGATATCCTCAGTTAGCCCTGTAGTTTCATGTTTTAAGTACTTCTCCCTGTGACAGTTGTCTGAGAATTCAGTATCAGGTGTGATGCCTTTCCCATCCGCAGACCAGAGGTTTTCTTAATTGTAAAGAGGCTGTGATGATAATATTAGTATGTAGTATCAGAATCCAAGACACTGCCCATTGACATATATAAGCGAAAGGCCATAATAACCAGGTAACACTAGGATTACTCATTTTGAGAGTCTTACTCATGCTTAGCTCACCAGATGAGGTCAGTATTATAATGAAAGGTTACGGCAAGAGTATCTGCTAGGATTGTGCTTTGTTGGGAAATTACGCAGTCTGAAAGTCCTCTGAAGGCATAAGTCTGTTCTTTGTAACAAAGCCAGCTATGAAAATTGATCCTAATGTTACCTTGAGAAAATAATTTTGTTTCAGACTCAATAGATATCCTAATCACTAAGGGGTTTTAATGTATTTTCCAAACCAGTAATTTCTAAAAGAGGGAAAGAGGATTGTCTCCAGACACAGGAGGAACTGTCTAATGTCTCTCATCTCATCAGAGAATGATATAAAAAGTAAGTACACGCCTATTGTTATCATCTGTTTGGAAGCTGAACTGGTTGAAAACAGTCTGTCAGTTCTTCTTGGGTTTAAATAGATAAGAGGGACAGGTCTGGGCTTTTCATCATTTCTGTTTCTGCCCCAGCTAAAGAAGGAGTCAAAAAAATCATTAATTTGAAATGAATAAATAGATACCAGGCAAACAATAATTTACAAGTCTAAGGCAATTTTTCATTCATGAAGAAACCTAGCCCTGAGCTACTTCATACCTTATCAGATTCTGTTCATCCAACAGTAATTGTTTTTCTTACTCTTACAAGAGAAAAATTTATGTGAAAGATGAGTTAGAAAGCCAGAGGGACCTTGGAATATCTGGATAATTTTGTGGGGTTTCTCTTCAGTCTGGGAAAAATAACATTTACTCCATTCCAAAAAGAGGGGGGAAAAGAATTAATTTTTTAAAAGTAAGACTTAATTAAAGGAAAAATAAAGTTTATGTGTGTATTCCAATTCAAGTAAGATACTGTAACTGCGTTAGCTTGCAAATATTACAAATGCAGCATAAAGACAGCATCAATACTTGCTTGTTCTCCCCAAGATATAGCAGCCAGAAAGACACTATGCGTTCAATTTCAGCAACTGATCAATATAGAAACACAGGACTTGGTATTCCATATCATCCTGCTCACTCGGGGAAAAAAAAAAAAATCTACAGCTGGGATGGAAACCGAGCAGTGTGAAACTGCTTGTAATTGATGAAAAACATCTTGCCAAAACAAAAGAGCCTGATATATGCTTAGAATAAGACATGTCTGTGTCTGAAATACAGACGCCCAGGTGGAGCCCAGGCAATAAGCAGGGAAAATACAAATGGTCTGTGCTATCTGCAGTTAGCAGCGTTGGAAGTGTTTTTCTCCTTTCTGTGCATATCCTGAGTGACAGAAGGGCTGTGGGGGGGATCAAGAGGAAAAACCTATGTCTTAAATGTCATTGTTCTTGTTGCATGGAATGGAATTGTAAGCCCAAATGTGGCTGTGTAAGAATGCTGACTCAAATCCTGGCACTGCTGGTTTTATGTGTGCTTTTATAAAAGGGCCAGATCACACATTTCTCCATGATGTCATTGCCTCAAACCACTCACTGGGGCCTTCACTTTGTCACACACAGCTCCAAAACAACGAGGCTCCAAAACCATTGAGTGAAGGGGAAAGATAACTTCCCTCAACATGCTGGCAATGCTCTTCCTAATGTAACACAGGATACCATTATACTTCTGTACCACAACAGCATGTTGCTAACTCATGATCAACTTGGTGTCCACCAGGACTGCTATATCCTTCTCTGCCAAGCTGCTTTCCAGCTGGTTGAGCCCCAGCATGTACTGATGCATGGTGTTATTCCTCTCAAGGTGCAGAACTGCACTTCCCTTTGTTGAACTTCACGAGTCACCTCTGCCTATTTCTCTGACCTGTCAATGTCCCTCTCAAATGGCAGCACAGCCAACAGCTGAATTAGTCTCTATTCACAGTTTTATAGCATCTTCAAATTTGCTCAGTGAACTCTCTGCCCCATAGTTCATGGGGCAGAGATCATTAATGAAGATGTTAAATAGTATTGGACCCAGTACCCACCCCTGGGGTACATCACTAGTACCTGGCTTCCAGATGGACTTTGTACCACAGATCACAATGCTTTGGGGTGTGGCTGTTCAGTTTTCAATCCACCTCACTGTTTAGTTATCTATCAACAACTTTGTCAGCTTGTCTACACGGAGGTTACAGGACACAATGTCAAAAGCCATACTATGTTGAGTTAGAAAACATCCACCGCTNGAGTCACCTCTGCCTATTTCTCTGACCTGTCAATGTCCCTCTCAAATGGCAGCACAGCCAACAGCTGAATTAGTCTCTATTCACAGTTTTATAGCATCTTCAAATTTGCTCAGTGAACTCTCTGCCCCATAGTTCATGGGGCAGAGATCATTAATGAAGATGTTAAATAGTATTGGACCCAGTACCCACCCCTGGGGTACATCACTAGTACCTGGCTTCCAGATGGACTTTGTACCACAGATCACAATGCTTTGGGGTGTGGCTGTTCAGTTTTCAATCCACCTCACTGTTTAGTTATCTATCAACAACTTTGTCAGCTTGTCTACACGGAGGTTACAGGACACAATGTCAAAAGCCATACTATGTTGAGTTAGAAAACATCCACCGCTATCCCCTCATTCACCCAGCCTGTGATCCCATTATACAAAGATATTAGGTTGTTTAAGCATGATTTCTCCTTTGTAAATCCATGATGACTTCTGTTTCCTTTTTTGTCCTTTATGTGTTTGGAAATGGTGCCCAGGATTATTTGCTCCACCATCTTCCCAGGGATCAAGGTGAGGCTGACTGGCCTGTAGTTCCCTGGATTTCTCTTCTTGAAGATGGGGGTGACTTTTGCTCTTCCAGTCTTCAGAAACCTCCTCTGATCTTTCAAAGATAACCTTTAACAACCTTCAAAAGACAACAGTCCTCTTCCTCAGCGCTCATTGGTGTATTCCACGGACTTGTATATGTCTAGTCTGTCTAAATGTTCTCTAACCTGCTCCTCCTCCACCAGTGGTAAGTCTTCCTTGCTCCAGACTTTCCCTCTGGTCTCAGGTGCCTGTGATTTCTGAAGGGCAGTCTTACCAGTAAGGAACAAGGTAAAGAAGGCATTGAGTACACTGCTCTTTTTCATGCCCTCTGTCACTAGGAGCCCTGTCCCATTTAGCAGTGGGCCTGTGTTTTTCCTGGTCTTCCTTTTGCTGCTGATGTACACAGGGAATTCTTTCTAACTGACCTCCACCTCCTTTGCCAGATTCAACTCCAGATTGCCTAACCCCATCCCTGCACAACTGGATAGTATTTCTGTACCCCTCTTTGGTCACCTGCACCTGCTTCCACCATTTGAACATATCTTTCTTGTGTCTGAGTAGTTAAGTGCTCCTTGTTGGAGCAAACCTAGAAATGAGATTGAGATGCTTTGGTTATTCCCAGAGGAATGTATCTTTGAACCTCTGTCTGTGTCCATGAATCACTCTCACTCCGTTTCACTACCAAGTCAGGAGCCTGTAGCTGTGCACAAAAGGACTTGCTACAATTTTCATGAACTAGCAATTTGTTGGCCAACTGCAGCTGCTTCTCTCATTTCTCCTACACAAAAATAGGTTTCTGAAGGAGGAAATCAAGTTCTGTGGTAGGCTTTTTGCACAACACATAGAAGCTGCAAGGATGAGTTGAACTGCAGTTGTATGAATTGCAGTTGGATGACTTGTACGGTTTGATTTGCCTTACCACTTCCTAGCCCTTTTCTGTACAAACCAGTGTCTGTGCCAATGCAGTTTTTTTCTTTAGTATGGTCTGTGTACTTGCAGATGGTAACACAGTGTAGCCAAAACATCTGTGACATAGGCAATTACCTTCCAATGATAAAGGGTATGAACTGAATGCGAAGTGGGATGTGCATGACAGTCTAGCTGTCTCCAAAGCAAGCACAGATATGGAAGCTTATTTCCTGTGAGTCCTTTTAATCACACAACAATTTTAATCCAAAGTGTTCTTCTACATTTAGTGAGATGAATTGCATTCTAATCTTCATTGACTGTATTCTCCCTGTCTGCAGGAGCTACTAAGCTGCAAGACAGGAAACTCACTTTTCAAGCTTTTTAAGAATTAAAAGAGAGCTGGTTCAGATTCCAACAGTATATTTCTATGACTGTAGCAGATGTTGCCATATCTGTAAGTGTTTTTAACCAAATATTAGAACACTGTGGGGAGATCTGAAGGTACCAGGATGTAGAGAGTATTCAGCAATCTTTTCTTGCTGCTGTAGGTGAGAAACCCATGTCACTTCAGTTAAAAAACGATTTATCCCTAACTGCTATACTGAGGTAGGTCTGCAAGAAAATGATTGAATTAAGGACTTCTGAAGCTTGGAAACGTGGATTCAGGTTTAGGAAAAGAGAGGAGAAACAGCAATCTCCTAAGTCTGCTTTTGATAAAGAAATGTTGCTTCTATTATTACTGTGTAGGCTTAAAGAATGGGATCTTGAATTTCAATCTCCAATGCCCAGCTACAGTACTAAGAATTAATGCACTGGCATGAGCCTACCAAATAGGCATTTGGGCACAAGTTGCAAAAATGTTACTACTTGATTATTAACCTCATGAAGTTCAACAAGACCAAGTGCAAGGTCCTGCACCTGGGTCAGGGCAATCCTCATTATCTGCTTAGGCCGGGGGATGATGTGATAGAGAGCAGCCCTGCAGAAAAGGACTTGGGGGTACTGGTGGATGAAAAGCTGGACATGAGCCAACAATGTGCACTCGCAGCCCAGAAGGCCAATCGCATCCTGGGCTGCATGAAAATCAGTGTGGCCAGCAGATTGAGAAGTGATTCTCCCCATCTGCTCTGCTCTAGTGAGACCCCGCCTGGAGTACTGTGTCCAGATTTGGAGCCCTCAGCACAAGAAGGACATGGAGAGGCTCCAACAGGGAGAGGAGGAGGGCTATGAGGGTGATCTGAGTGCTGGAGTACCTCTCCTATGAAGACAGGCTGTGAGAGCTGGGATTGTTCAGCCTGGAGAAGNCTACTTCCCTGTGTTCATGTTTCTCTTGGAGTTTCATCCAAACTAACATAAGTCAGTGCTACTGTGCTGCTCCAACCTCAGAGTGAATCCTTGTTGAAAGTGCCATAGCTCAGTGGGAAAGTCCTACCATCTCCTCGAGTTTTTCATGCTGGAGCTACAGTATCAGGTGGTGAAGACAGAGGGGACAACAGGAGGTTAGAAACAGAACCAGCCAAACAACCCCAAACATGATTTATATAAAGGACTCTCCATTTCTTTTGATATATTCCACCTTTCCAACAAGCAAACCCAAGCCATTGGACCACTCTTCGTCATGGAGAAAGAAATTTAGAGTCCAGCTCTGAACTGGTGCCTGGTCAATCTCTCCTACCGCTGTTTTAGGCAAGTCCCTTCATTATGCAATGAAAATGACAAAATCTTATTTTTTTTAATTAAAAACAGCACCTAATTCTGTTTTCAGGTTTTGACACTGACTTGAACACCTTCAAGGTCTACTTGCTGACAGAGAGAGGTGCTTTTATCCAAAGGAGAGAATGGAATGTAAGGAACATTTATCCAACTAATATGAAATTATATCCAGACTTTCACCCCAGTAGCATTAAAAAGGAAATTGCAAATGTTATAGCTGCCATTTAAAGAACCTTAAGTGGAGATTGGTGTCATTTTTCTCTCTGCTATGCTGTGTTTGGCTGCACAGGGCTGTGTGTGCGTGTATGTGTGTATTTGCTGTTCCAGTGGAGAGAATTCAAAACCATAAACAATAGAGCCTAAGGATATTTATGTTGGAATAAAAGAGTTTGTGGCAAACTTTCTGCTTATGTAATTCAGCAGCTGGCAGCAGTCAGCTAAAAGATTAATTCCCAGTTCTCTTGAAAACACCTGCTCTTTCAGGCAAGGTGCCTTAGTGGAATCAGACCTGAATCCAATAACTACAGCACATGATTATGTTGTCAAGGTCTGATAATGTTTGATAATGAAGCACATAAGGATTATACTGTTTGGCCTAGAATCCCAGAGGTCTTTGAAATGCCTAAATCTCATTAATATGAATAGGAACTATGTATTTAAATACCTTTGAATACCTGGACCTTGAACGCCAGTCTCAGTCGTGCTATGTTGTTGCAAGTGTTCAATCAGAGAGAGATGGATGCATTTCTGTGAATCATATTCTCCAGAGGCTTACAGGGCCTGTTATCACAGAATCACAGAATGATAGGTGTTGGAAGTGACCTCTGGAGATCCAACCCCCCTGCCAGAGCAGGGTCACCTAGAGCAGGTTACACAGGAACACATTCAGGCAGGTTTTGAATGTCTCCAGAGACGGAGACTCCACCACCTCCCTGGGCAGCCTGTTCCAGTGCTCTACCACTCTCAAAGTAAAGAAGTTCCTCCTCATGTTTAGATGGAACTTCCTGTGTTCAAGTTTGTGCCTGTTATCTCTTGTCCTATCATTGGGCACTACTGAAAACACTGTTATTTCAATATCACCATGAATTACAGTGAACTCCTTTTCCTTTCAACAAATTACATGCTCCATTCCATTCCCCTAAATCAAAGAACATTTGTGTGAAGCATGGGACTGGTTGCACATCATTTGCACAGTCCCTGAAACTGGTAGTATGACTTCCCTACTGTGTATAAGAAGAAGATGTAACTACAGCAGTTTTCTGGCAACACCTTAGCATCATCGGCCCATCTCTTAAGCATCTCAACAAGCCCTAAGAAATGCATAACCATCAACCCTTCGGATGAGGCAGATGTGGTAATAGGGTCTTTCCTTATTCTCTTCAAGAGACAATTTCTGATAGTGGGAAATTACTGGCCTCTCTCAAAGGGAGCACAGAGTCAGTTTGAGCTCCATTCCAGGAGACCTGAAAGAGTTCACCATTTCTCCTCACTTGGAAGACAAGCGGATGATGCACAATTATCATTTGAACACAGATGCCTGAAAAGGGGAGGTTCAGCAAAAACATAGTCTGTGGAAGAGTGAACAGAAGGAGCCAGGACTGCTCAACTGACAGGTTCAGTGACAGCACCCTTATTCTGCCAACCCCCCATGATGCTGGCAGGAAGGGTTGGACCAGCTTCACCAGTGGTGCCATCAGGGTTCAGTAGCTGACCTGCTGGTAGTATACCCTCCTCAGGACCCAGGAGAGTCCCAGCCTGACCACGAAAGATCAACATTCCTTGCAGTCCAGGCATAACTGCTCTAGCAAGGATCAGTGAAGCCAGTTGCTAGAAGCAGAGACAATTGCTAAGCGGAAGGCCTAGGGTTCAGGTAAAGTTGTACTGGTGCAGTTCAGCAAGTTATATGCTACCTGAGTTGTTGAAAAGGAACTGCATGCATTTGTGGTCTGCACAAAAGCGTGTTAAAATAAACCAAATGGCAGCATGTTTATGGCAGGCTAAGGGGTCATGCTCACCCTTTTGCTAGCCATGACCTAGTGCTTCTTGCATTGTTTTTGCTATCTACAGTTGCATGACCATAAGCCTGAGCTCTTAGGAGCACAGCTGCCTTCAGAAGGATTTACCTGAGAACTTCTGGGAAGGGCTCCTACCTCTCCTGAATGGACAGAATCTCCCCTGGTACAGGATTGCAGCAAATAACCTGGGAGAAGCAGGGAAAATTATGGAATCTGTGCCTCTGACATTATAAAATATATGTGTAAGAGACCCTCTGGACTCAGGGCAAACAGCAAAACAAAAGCAAGCCTGCCAAACCACACGAGGGGAAGCTCTTGCGCAGGTAAAGGAATGAAAACTGCTAGAGTCAAGACCAAAATGAATATTGCAGATTTCAGTAGTTGCAATCCCTTAATTGAAAACAACAACAAAGCTGCCAGAATATGCAGTCATATCTTGGCTCTGGACCAGTCTGTCACGTACTAACTCATATGCTGTCAGTATAGAAGGAACCACTATGAGTCAAAGGGCTAATTGCAAGAAAAAACTGACAAGAGAAGGGACAGGCTGGCAGTAAGCAGTAGATTTCCGGATGCAAGAAGGCAAGTTATGATATTCTCTTATTTGCTGCCTTTAAACAGAAAGAAACTGTAACACTTTCAACAAGAAAGATAGGCAATTAATCTAAAAGTGTCGGGAAAGAAATTTCGCCCTATACTGCATGTCATTAACCTGTGGTGTTGGCTGTTGCAACATATGAGGCTAATCAGCAAAACAGATTAAAGATTGTAAAAAATCTGAAATATTTATACATCCGATGGAAAAAAGTGTAATTACATGAGAGAGAACAGACATTACTTACGGAAACAGTAAAAGGACTTCTGCCGTGGCATACAAAGTGACATCCTAAGAGATGGAAATTTCTTCTCAAGTTTGGTCATTATTTACTGTGAGGTTCCTTGCAACTTTACCTGGAGCAACAGATCTAGTCACAGTCAGAGATGAGACATTGCACTGTTGATAATAATAACAATGCTATCAATTCAAGGAGTGGAAGGTGATCTTCATCTATTCCCTTGAGTTTATCTTTCAAGATGAACGTATTAAAAAGTAAAAATACTACTTACAATTTCCTCAGAGCTAAATATTCCTCCATAAGAGAACAAACAAGCTAAGTTAGTTCAAGTCACCATTAGGGTAGGCTATTTTTTGGAGTTGCTTTTTTGATTTACAGTCACCTTAAGTCTGGGACCCTGATCGTTCTTTAAAAGGTCAAAACACTTATGAAGTGTTAAAATAAGGATCTTAGGCTCAGTGTCTACATGAAAAGTTGCAGTCATTTCACTGAGTAAATTTGATGTTGCTAAATCAGTACCAGCTCCTAATGTGTTTGCAATGGCCTTCAATCAGCTGAACTTAGTTCACTAAATAAACAAGTTAAATCAATAGAACTACAAACCAAACTGTAAATCACTTAGGATTAATCTACTGATATTAACAATTTCAGAGTTGCATCTTCTCAGATGAACTGAGTCAGACAACAACATACATTTTCTTGGCCTCTTAGCAGTTTGAAGTAACATGCTGCAGTCATGAGCCATCTCAACCACAAAATAAAAAGCACATGGTTCAGCCAAAACTTCACTTCAGGGTTTGACGTTTCACAGCTGCTCCTTTTCACTTGTCCATAGCTGTGTCTAGCAGGTAAATAAAGTTCTCCTATGATACCCTGAGAAGCAACTCAAGGATAAGATAGCTATGAATGTTTTCTTCCTTACAGAAATTACAGGATCACAGGGAAGTCACATCCCTTAATCTGCTAGCTATTCTCTTGCTGAGGCAGCCTGGGGCACACTTTGCCCTCCTTGTTGCAAGGGCACATAGCTGACTCATGTCCAGCTTGCTTTCCATTAGGACCTTGCTTGTACTAATTCCGCTGGATCAGCAACTGTTCATGCATGCAGCNTAATATGCTGAGGCAGTTGGTAAATTCAGTCAGTAATTCTGCAACTTGGAATTCAGTGACACTTTGGGTGGAGTTAAGTTTAGGCATCTGCTATGTAAATTCCTGTCCCTGGACAAATTGTCCAGATTTCCTTCTTATTCTGGAAAATGGATGGATACGTGGGATGATGCCTTTCATTGCAGCTGAATTGCAAAAGAATTACAGAAAAATGTGGGAGCACCCTAGGACTTAGATCTCATGTTGCAGAACAGCTAGATCTGTTAGAGGAATTGTGTCCTATTTCTCTCTGTCTGGAAAGGAAGATTTGACAAACAGCTCAAGGCAGCCTTTTTGATTTCCCTCCCTCATTTTTCTCAGGCTTTTTTGAACACAACCAGGTGAGGTAGAGCTGCTGCCCCAGTCCAACCAAGAGATCCCGGAAACAGCCATAAGATCCTCTGGTGGCTCTGAAATGCCTCCCCTTCCCTGCCTTGCATCAGCTCACCTGCAGTTACAGCAGCAGGTATGTGTTCAACTCACTCCCTGCTGCTGGAAGCCTCAGTGCCTCTCCTGCCTTCCCCTGCAGTAGCACTGAGCTGTGTGAAGGAAGAAAATAAAGTTTCTAATAATTAGAATCAAATTTGCATAGGTGTGAATGTTTATGTGCTACATTTGAGCTACCTTTCATGCAGTAGTAAAGATTCATAAGGGAAAGTCAGTACTTTTGTACTGCCTCTGTGGCACTGCTGTGGATGAAAAAGCAATGTTAGCACTCCTTCTCAGGCTAGGCTGCAGAGGTCTACTGCTTAAAAGATAACGAGATAGCTACCATCATTTTTTTGCACAACACAATCTTAATTCACTTCATGCTAATCATACACATGAATACAACCCATTTCTCCTTTATTAATTGAACACTGTGCAATAAAAAAAAAGTGGAAGAACAACAAGGAAAATGTAAAAAAAAATAAATTAAAAAGTAGGAGAAAGGAACTTAGGAGGTTTACATCTGGCTACAATGGTAACACTTGCATGAATGTGAAAAAGTTCAAAGCTAGAAGATCTGTAGCATGGAGAGACTGATAAGGACATGGTGACTCTAAGATAGCTCCTTTAACACAAGTTATTCTTCTTTGGGAGTACTCTGTATTAAATAAAACATATGAGGGATATCTCAGGACACAAAATAAGAGGTTTCACTTCCTGGCAAGACCAGCAGCACTGGCATAATGCATCAGCAGGACACTTCGATGAATGCAGCAAGTCGGTTATCCTCAAAGATTCAGAGCACAGAAGAAAGTAATAAATAAGCAAATAAATCTTCCTGGATCTTTTCAAACACTTAAATTTGAGCAGCTATATTGAAAATTTATTATTTATAAGGTTTAAGTACTGTGTCTTCCTCTCCATAACTATTATCCAGATAGAGAGTTGATAATCTGATATTCAACCAGGCTTGAAGAGGAAACACAAAACTGTGGGAGATGTGGACGTCTGCAGTGGCAGATGAAGGAATAGACTAAAATGCTGCCTGTCACATACGTGTAGGCAACTAAATCACATAGCGAATGAGTACCTTAATGTTAATTTCAGATTTTGAATGCATGTTAAATGAAGGTGAGAAGCTCTAGGGAATATGCTGTCCCACTGCTTCCACACCAGTCCTTCAGGAGACACTGCAATCAGATCTTAAATAACATCCAGCTCCTTTGGTTGTTGTCTCTGTCCCCACCCAATTCACCTGCTGATGTTGTTGCTGCACCAGCAATGTTGTCTGGTCTGGAAGCAGCCAGGCAGGGGGCAAGCCACATCCATAGTTTACCTGCTGCTATGACAACAAAAATATTGCACTGATGAAAAAAATTATGCCTCATATTTATTCACTATTTTCTATAATTCTGTGGGGCAAACTGAAGGCTTTTAGTTTCTAAGTTATACACTTCCCAAAATACAACTAGTGCCCTGTATGCTTTGTTATCCTCTAATAAATAAACACAGAAACTAAGTAGGCCTTCCACTGGTTTAAAGTCATCAATAATTTGAATGAAAAAATTTAGTTATTTCGAAAACAGGAAAGTTGATCCAGGACTAGGGCTATAAATTGAGACACAAAAGAACTAAATGAAGTTTCTTGGATCTTATGTAGATTTCATATGTGATTGGATCACAGAATCTTCCTAGTCTTCAGCTTTAGATTTGACCAGTTTTCATTACATTCATGAATTTTCTTTATGTATACCCTGTTCATGCATTCTCCCCAGTCCATGCAAACATACCTAATTTTGACACAGCCTACATTCAGAGACTTTTTTTTCTTGTTTTGAAACCAAATTTCAAAAAGCTCATGCGAAGCATCTGGAATTGCTTGATTGCTGGTTTTGTATTACAGATTACTATTCCTGGCCAGCTCTACTGGCCAGCTCTCTGGCCAGAGAAAAGGAGGGTGAGGGGAGACCTTATCACTCTGTACAACTACCTGAAAGGAGGTTGTAGAGAATTGGGAGGCAGTCCCTTCTCTCAGGTAACAAGCAATAGGACAAGATCTA
>VXBO01004314.1:45600-63053 GCA_013400135.1 Rhinoptilus africanus
TTGTCTTGTTTTTTTTTTTTTTGCTTTTAAATTTGCCCACAGAAGTTGTGCAATACCACGCTATTTTGAAACCTAGGACAGGGTAAATTATTGGACATCTTAGATGCTGTCTAAATCGCACTTCTTCACTTTTTTTTCCTTCACTTTTTTTTCCTGCACTTTTTTTGTTAAATGAGCTGCCCTAGGCAATTAGCCAAACTTAAATCTTCACAAGTTGCTTTTCAAATATTCTCAAGAGTGCAGATAACATCATGCAAGCTTCTTATCCTGGAAATAAAAACTAATAGTGATTGATTGCACCTCACTGTAACACAACTTACATAACAGAAATATGACAGAAAACTTTCCTTGATAAATTGTGGGCTTTCTTTGAGAAGAAAATGTTTTTTATATCACCTGGCTGAAGTTTTGCTGTTGCTCACAGGAATGACTCCTCCAGTGTGCCTTACCCATTGATAGAAAGAAATATGTCTCAATTAAACTCTACTATCCTGCGGCTTACTAATTATGTCTTCCAACAAGTAGATTAGCTAAATACCTGCTGTCATTCAAGAACAAGACTTGGCTTACTGTAGAAATACAGCTCTATGGTCATGCATTCAAGATCACCCTCAAAAGTACCATCTTGCACAGGGCTGTCTTGCTGAGACAACACCTAGATGGTCCCTGAAGTCTTGCCTTGTACTACCGATCTACAAAATCATAGTAAATGAGTCTTTCTCACAAGACAGCAGGGAACACTGGGCAGCGCAGATGCCGAGCCATGCCTTTTACTAATAACAGAGTGAAGAATCTGTATCCACAGCACAGCCCTCAGCTATGCTCATTTCAGCACACTGTTCCGCCCTTATCAACTCTCCAAAATGTTATGAAATCACAAAATTATTTTCTTCCCAAAGGAAGATATCTGTGTCTACATCTAGATCACTAAAATACTGTTTTTAAATCTGCACACTAGTGCAATCCAACTCCTACCTCTGGTACAATACTCCAGGATTCATTGCAGCTCAGTCTTGGGGACATTTAAAGAGCAGAAATTAAAATACAGTTATTCTCAAGATTTTTTTTTTGCTAGTTCAGTTAAGTTAGCACATAAACCCCACCTTACAAGAAGTGAGACTGAACGTACTTACTGGCAGAGAAAAGGTTCTCAGGTTGCAAAGAAGCAGAATTACAGTCTTTATTCTCTGAATTGCTACCTGCATGAAAAAAACAATATTATTCTTTCTTTCCTTCATGCTTTCAGGAGAGCATAGCCTGTTATTACTTTCGACCCCATATATCCCTGCAGCAAGTGACTTCACTCCAGTCTCAGGCAGTACCAGCTTGTGCATGAATCAAACATGTTTACTTATAAAGAGCTCCAGATATTTGCAGTGTCACGAGCACCCTCCCCAATTTAAACACTGCACAACAGATGAGCTGGAAGTCATTTGGGTTTTGCCCACCACCCAATGCTTTATCAGGTGCTTTAGCAGTCACACACATCATTATGTCTCAGAAGTGTCTTCCACTCAAAACCCAAACTCCTCTAAAAGAGACCCAGGAAAACAAGGATGATCCAAACTTCAGTAAGTATCACTCTGCATGTAATAGGGGGACACTACAAAAAAAAAAAAAAAAAAAAGATATCATAGAATCATAGAATTATTTAGGCTGGAAAAGACCTCTAAGATCATCCAGTCCAACTGTCAACCTAGAACTGACAAAACCATCACTAAATCATGTCTCCAAGCACTATGTCTACATGTCTTTCAAATACCTCCAGTGATGGTGACTCAACCACTTCCTTTGGGAGCCTGTTCCAGGGTTTCACAACCCTTTCAGTGAAGAAATTTTTCATAATATCTAATCTAAATCTCCCCAGGCACAACCTGAGGCCTTTTCCTCTTGTTCTATCACATTACTTTGGAGAAGAGACAAACGCCCAGCTCGGTCCAACCTCTTTCAGGTAGTCATAGAGAGTGATAAGGTCTCCCCTGAGCCTCCTTTTCTCAGGCTAAACAAGCCCAGTTACCTCAGCCACTCCTCCTGAGACTTGTGCTCTACACCCTTCACCACTTGTATGTCATACTTTCATGTGGAAGCTGAGCAGAATATGTTCTAGGAAAACTCCCAACACAGTTTCACAGCATATGCTAGGGATCCATTTTCATATCAACAAAACAGGTTGATTTTGCAGCTAATGTTTTAAGCTGACACTTTTCCCAGTCAAGATGTTAAAAGAGTCTTCAGAGAAAAGTTTCATTATTTTGCTACAGTGTCCATCAACATCAGATTTTCTCTATTTTGTTTTGAGTTCTACTTAAGATTTTAAGTGCTTCTAACTAGCAACAGTGCAAGCCCTTTTTTTTCTTTAGGCTAGTCTGGACTTTAGCATTCTTGAAATAGGTCTTCTTGTGGAATACATAAACATAAGAGCTTCAAAGGTCAGTATAATCAGCTTACATGCTTTAAAGTGGATTCCTCCACTGCCATTGTTGGTTCAGCATCATTTTTGGGATAAATTTATTCTAGAATGAAGTCAGATTGGCCAACATCCAGAGGACTGTGGCTGGGATTCCTGTTAACAAACTTCAAGCATCTAAAAATTAGGCATCTAGACTAAACTAAGAGTCAATGCTCTCTCTGAACTTGTCAACTTAGACAAGATAGTAGGATGTGAGTGCACAGGAGGTATTCATCCTAATCCTCTGAGAATAGAGTGATTTGGCACCTGGAGATAGCTAGAGCCATAGCTTTTAGTGGTCTGAAGTTTGATGAGCAGATCTCCTTTCCCATCAGTTCAAAATTAAAATATAAAACTAATAACTTTGTGCTAAACAGCACTGATCTCAGCCAGCAATGAGCAGTGTCAGAAAAGCTTGGAGCCCCATATTTTAGCTTTTAATGGCAATCAACAGTAAGTCTGTAAAAAAGGATGAAATAATTTCAAAGAATTAAAAAGTCCATCTAATTCTAGAGTGAAGCAATTGGCTGCAAAGCTGTAATATCTCACATGTTAAGCATGTGCGTTTAAGTAAAGCAACCTCTGTCAATGTATGTCTGAACAGGAGGAGAGGGAGGCAGGCTTGAAGCTACAGCTGAGGGCCTGTAAGTACACAGGATGAAGGAAGGCAGCAGGAGTACACAAACACCCTGCAAAGGTATAGTGTGTTGCTGGCCATTGGGGCAACCAGGATGAGATATACGACAGTCAGTTTTCATGGGCCTGCTTCCTACATAGACTATTATTACCTTGTGCCACAGGCTTTAATGACAAGTATGCAAGTGTTGTCATTTTGAAAAACAGGCATGTCTGAACTTAAAACAGTCTACAAAGATTATGAGGTTTTGGACAACTGGACAATCAAAAGGTGGCCAGGAGATGCGATCACACCGGTCTTTATAAAAATCAGCTTTAAATAGATTCAGTGCCATGGTCGAGAATGAACATGCAGGTTCACTTCCCTTCAACTGGACATTCTTGATAAGTGACATGATTACAGGGCCAACCTTCTTTTGCGCTTTTGCTCTAATCCCTGAAAGCAGGAGTAGGCCTACACTGGGGATCTTTAGCCTGTGAATGGAGCACAGTACCAAGGTGCCCCAGGCAGAGATCAAGACATGCCACTTTCAGCATGGTCCGGTGCTCACATGTCTCTGCTCTTTGAAGAACTCAGGCAGTTGTGAATTGGTGCATCTGCACTATGTTTGTCCAGCATGAAGAAACTACATGATGGAGAAACATAGTGTAGACACTTGGGTGTGCTCAGGAAGGATGTCTCTGCCAAAAAGATCACCTCTTATGACAAGAAGTACCAGAAAAGGCTAAAGTGACCATACTTTTACCCTCAATACTCTTTGTAGGAGATGCCTTTCTTTTTTCTTTAGGGTCAGAATAAATGTTACAATTGTCTCTGAACAAAATGTAAATTACCCCTGAAGCCTTGTCCAGGACATTTGGTCTGGCTGGTAATGTAATCAGAACCTTTTTGCCCTGTTCCCATATAGATGAGCAGTCTCCTCATCGCAGAAATCCAGGTTCAAACCAGGAGCTAGGATTTGTTCCCCTCCCTGTGGACAGTGCTGGGCATTGCACCTATTTTTGCAGGACAGTAATGTGTCTATTGGTGAACAGTTATCACGAAAATAATTCCACCTGTTCATCTGCTGGTAAAAGCCATCAGTCTGATAATAGCGCTAATCTTTCTGGTAGTTACCAAAAGAGATTTAAAACTTGGCAGGCGGTACAAAATAGTTCCATTTAATTTTCTAGAAAATAAAAAGCATTACAGTTTCTAAGTTCACTGGGTTTGTCAGTCTTCTCTTTCCTGCTCTTTGATTCTGCATTCGTTGGTGTGGACTGCAGGATGCTCCCTCTTACCTTCCTCTTCTCCCTGTGTGCCAAGAGCTGTCTGGACCTAGAGAACAGGGTCCAAGAATGCCACCTGGTCTTTTCATGCCACCTCTGCCCTGAAAGTATGAAAGAATGCCCTGATGTGAGCATCTTAGCCTGTGCAGCATGTGTATTGCCAAGGAAACAGTCAAGTCCCAAAGGAATAACTATGGGCACAAGAGCAGGTTTTGGCCCAGTTTCGGTGTCAGTCCGTGCATGAATGCTTTGCTCCAGGAATAAAATGAGCAAGACAGCAAATTTCTTGGGCAGTTATACCAATTCCCTGCAATAATCGGAAGGTCTGAATGCTGTGGTTACACCATAACAGCTCAACAGCAAACTGCTAGACTCTCTCACTAATGGTGCAGGCTCTCCTGACAACTACAGGTCTCTCTGGGGCAAGTTATGAACAGGTAGATTGATCGGATCGACTATTACCTTGGAAGCACTGGGAAAAGGTACTGTCACAGCCAGAAGACTCACCCTGCAAATGCAGGATAAAGACGTAAAGTGCTGTCTGCTGCTGCAAGGATGAAGTGTACCAGCTCAGCTGGTACTTGCAGTGTCTGCAAAAGGAACAGGACTCACAGCTGAGATCAGGCCTGGCAAGGGTTCCCACTGCCCTGAAAAATCTTGCTTTCACTGAAGAAGGGAGTAGGAAAAGAACATCTCAAGCAGCTTATTTAACTTGTTAAATAAAATCTGTGATGCTTTTTCACAGTAGCCCCTACTTAAAAGGTTGTCGCACAGTCATTTCAATGCCATGGAAATCCTTACCACCACTAAGAGAGGTAGCCCCATCTCATGCTGCAGTACATTGCAATTCAGTTGTGCTTTCCTTGTGCTAGCTGAAGAACACATGCAAATTTACAACAGCTCAAGGCTGACAGTTTTTAAGTACTTTTTTAAGGATATTTTTCAGATGACCTGACTTAGACCTAGCTGACTGTTGAGTTGCATGAACGTTTATGCCAGTACAAGCAGAGGAGTGGGAACTGGAATGCTAGGGTGGGGAGAGGGTGGGACCTTCCCTTTGAGCACCAGTGTTGGCATACAAATGTTTAAAGTGACTGGGAAAGCACAGTTTTTTATGGAAAACAATACCTAGAAAATGAAACATCTTGTTAATACATAACCTTAAAAATCAGAACATGTCCCTGAGGTTTCTAAGCGTAAGCTAAGTTTTTTCAGAAAAACCACTTCCCTGTTCTTCATAAACCCACTTCCCTTTTCTTTACCTTTCTCTTCCCTCTAGTAAGATTAATAACACAACGAAGCAAAATAAAAGTTGACTCCTTGAAAGTTAGGTGATGTTTTGACACAAAACTTAAAAATACAAATTAAAGTTAGTAGTCTCTCGGACTGTGATCCTTGTTTGAGGCTTAAGCATCTGCCAAATTTCTGGGGATTTTAAAGATAAACACTGAAATACAGTAAAGAGGTAAAAAATGCAACAAGGGAGACATGTTATGAGAGAAAGCTTGGTGAAAGAGATTTTCAAGAATTAGCATAATTTGGAAAATTTACTCCTACCCCTCCTGAAAATGTGTTTATCTAAGTAGACAATCATTCTGTACTGCAGTCTGTTAAAGGATAAGGGATTTTCCTGCCTGAAGGAAAGAAATTTTACTGGATATCTTTCTTTCTCCCTTGGCTAATTGCAGACTCTGGCTCTTTTCCATAACATGCTAACATGACTTTGCACACTGATTCTCCCAAAGTCTTAAGCAAAAATTTGAATGCATGGTTCCGAGATTCCTTATTCAACAGAGTGTATGAGTAGATGTTGCTGGCAATGAGGTCTGTGTATGTTCTCAGTGAAGAGCTCATGAAGTGCTTTTTTGGGTAGGGATGGATTAATGGACCAAGACTCCGAAGGTAAGTACAGCTAAGAGAGCCTCTGCATTTAACAAAACCCTTCTTTGAAATATGTTTTCTCTCCCAGCTTCCCTTTGGGTTACATCCAGGTTCTGGGTGCAGAAGCAAGTGATCACACAAACTTGTGTCTGTCATTCTTCTCTTCCCCCGAAACCTCAGCTTAACCCTTTGCTAGAGCACCAGTCTAGTTTAGCCTTTCCAGAAACTTTTATCTATTGGTGAATCCCAGAGCAGCCCTCTGCATATCCCTGAGTCCTTAGAGACAAACAGCTCACAGTCCATTTACCAATATAGTGTTAGACTCAGTTTCATAATAGAAGATGTGTTTGATACAGTCAGAAAACACTATAAATGGCAAAAAGTATTAGCTTCTGGAATATAGAATATATAGAGAATATCTGTCAGTTCATCTGTGGATCTTCCTTTCTTTTCATCGCTGGCACAGGTTCTGTATAAAACCTATAGGACTATGGTTTATCACATGGATATAAGCACACTGGACTTTGCAGGTTTTGTGTAAATTATTTCCTGGACTTTGTAACTGTTGTATTCAATGCATGAGCTCTGGACTCTTCAGAGACAATGGAGAATGTTAGGTTTTCATCCACCTCAAATATATTTCCAAACCCTGTTAGCAGACAGGTTGGAATCAGCAGACTCAGTAACATCCTTGAATTAAGGCTTGGTCATCTATATTTCTGGTGAGACAGAAATATGCAGACCAGTTACAACTTTAGCCATCACAATATAGATATCAATAACTTACTGAGTCCACAGGGCTTTCTTGAGTCAGCCTGGAGACTGGCCTAGCAACGCAGGGGAAGCAAGTTTCACCAAGAGATTTTTTTCCTATTATGAAAGAGATATGTCCAAAGATTGCCCTCCCCATTTCCAGATATTTCTGGATCCTTGCAATTGAGTTATCCTAGTCTGCCTTTCTGTACACATGTGAGGAAATAATGAGTTTTCCAGCACATTTGAGTGTCAAAAATTGTTTAGGTATTCTGAATTCTTGCTGTGAGAAGTTGACATGCTCTGAATTGCTGCCAGACTTATGCTGAGAGCAACAGCCATTTCCATACAGGTTTCCTCCCAAGTGCTCATGTCTCTTTCTTGAACAAAACAATTCAAAGACTATAATATAAAGCACATAAGAATAGACACACTGGATGACACCAAAGGCCCATTTACTCCTCAATCTCAGCAACACACAAAACCAGATACCTAAGAATGCATGTAAGGTCAGGACAGATCTGCAATGATACCACCACATAGTATTATCTCAGAGATTAATGGCTTTGCAGCTCTGGAAACTTCATAAGCCACAAGCATTTTTTTTATGTATCAACCACTCTCTGGGTGGGACAGGACAAATTCTCATCCACAATTTGTCCTATCTACTTTTGAATCCATGCAAATCAGCCCCATAACATTTTGGAGCAGGGGGGCCCATGGCTCACCTACACATTATGTGAAGAGCCATGTCCTTTCCATTGTTTTGAACATAGACTTATAGAATCATAGTATAGTCAGGGTTGGAAGGGACCTTAAAGATCATCTAGTTCCAACCCCCCTGCCACAGGCAGGGACACCTCCCACTAGATCAGGTTGCTCAGAGGCCCATCCAGCCTGGCCTTAAAAGCTTCCAGGGATGGGGCTTCCACCACCTCTCTGGGCAACCTGTTCCAGTGTCTCACCACGCTCATGGTGAAGAACTTCTTCCTAACATTCATTCTGAATCGACTCATCTCTAGTTTTAATCCATTGACTCTAGTTCTACCATTATCTGACAACCTAAAAAGTCCCTCACCAGCTTTCTTGTAGGCCCCCTTAAGATACTGGTGGGCCACAATAAGGTCTCCTCGGAGCCTTCTTTTCTCCAGACTGAACAACCTCTTGCTATCTTTTGTTCTCATTTGGGGTCTGCTATTTCTTTTACTATAAGAAACAGTGATTTCCTTATTTACTTTCTCCATTCCTCTCAGGATAGACCTGTATCCTATTCCCTTCAGTCAACTCTTTTCCAGCCTAGAGCATGGATGTCTGCTTATGCATTCCTGTTTTGCTTCACACCTTCAAAATCCCTGCATGATATACCGACAAAGCACCACAGGACGCTAGTACCAGTTGGAGACCCTGGAAGCTACTGTTGCACAAATAATAACAGCTAAGAAAACCACAAGAACAAATCTAATATTGTCCAAAATGATTAAAAAAAAAAAATGAATAAAAAAATAGCTGAACAAAAGCTATTAGAGTATCCACTTCTATAACATTCCCTTCAGTGCAAGGCAAAAATCACAGCAATTTCCCTTTGCATTTCAACTAGGCTTACTGTCAGAGAAATGCATGGGCAGGGCTTCAAACCAAAGAAGACATTAATGTTTTGCAGCTTTATCAAGAAGTCTGGTCATTGTGTCAAAAAATCGTCTGTGTACAGCTAAGCATATGTAGAACTTGCTGTCAGAAGCCTTAACTGTCCCACTTTTCCCTCTGGTAAACTATGTTTGTGGGATTTGAAGCACCTCAGAAACAGCAAGAAGTGAATCCCATTAATCATAAAATCCTCTTATGACTGGACTGACAGCTACTATGAGAAATGTCAGCTTCGAGTGACACAGACACAGAGAAGCAGCTTGTAATGGAAAAGCTGCCTCACCTGTAACTAGAACATCAAGAATTAGATGCAATAATTGGCCCTACAAGCAGAGGATAATGTCATCATTATTCTTACTATTTGTCACTTTAAATCTTTGTATTAGAAAATGGCTCAAAGATGTTCAAAGCTAAAAATTTCTGGCTTCTGTCCATGTGAACACAGACATGTCCACGTACCCTGCCTATTCAAAATGGAGGCTGCAAATAGCATCCTCTGCTATCTGGGGTGCAATTTCAGTGTGAGAAACTGGCATGCTCTGAAGATGGCCAGGCTTACTATGGAGTCACAAGGATTTCTGTGCACTCTGTGGTTCTGAGCTTTAAAAGGATGATGACCTTCATTTTCCAGTTAGATTTTTATCTACTGAGAACAGGCCTATTGACTGGAAGAAAAGAAAATCTGTTACCCACTCATATGAAATTTTCTTTATACGGGAGCAATATTGGAAATAGCTCAAATTATTTAGATGAAGAAAGGAAAAGTGAAGAAGCCTTTCAATTAAAGTTTGTTAGCATCTCCAGGATTTCTGCTATGTGAGGGCTTCTTAATCTGTTGCACCTGAACTTTTCCAGACCCTGTAAACTGGAAAAGCTCATGTTAGATAGAAGTCACAAGTTCTTAAAGGGAAGCAGTTAGCCACTGGAACAGGGATGACACATGATATGACAGCATATTACATTTCTAATAGTAATTTTTTCATTTCATTAGAAGATACAGATGTGATTCAGGAACTGCTGACTGAAATCACAAGGCCTGTTAATGCTAGCATTTGTATTACACAAGTATTCATTTCCTTTTGCCTTGAAATCTACACTTTGATTTGGTGCAGCGAAGACTTCAGTGTACATAGAAAACACCAGAAAATGCCTACTTTGGTCAGATGTACAGAGCCAATGGCAAGAGTTCCAGAGTAAAAATCTTCCATTTCTGCAGATAATGCTAGAAGTGCTTGATAATAACCAAGTATTTGGCTACAGAAGTCACACAAATGTTGGCCTGTCATCCAATACTGAACTTTGAGCTATCATCCTTACTTGAAACAAACTTTTCTAAACTCTCTGTGCATGCCTCTCAAATTAGTGCAGGTTTTCTTTGGTGGAGCTCCTCATTAAACTGGGTCTGGACAACATATTCAAATACTGTTGTTCTTCCTGAGAAGAATCTGTAAGCACAGATGATAGCAGGATATGCCTCAATTTGTCTGCAAAAACTTTAAGGGGAGTTAACAGTATAATCTGACCAGCTCAACTGAAAGGGCAAACTGCATGTGGTCTGGACTCAGATATCACTTACAAAATGTTTGCTGTGGTGCTTGAATAAAACCCTTATTTGTTCAGTGGGCACTAACTTTATATCTCTGCCCCTCTCACCATCTCTTGTATGGCCTGGTCCAAATCATTTCTGATCTGGGTTGCTAGGTTTTTTTTTTTTAGCCACTTCCAGCCCTGCTGATTTTGGAGCACTTGAAGTAGAAATTATCTCTTAATAAGTGGGGTATGTCTATTGTCTTCCTTAGGCATCTAAGGTCAGGAATCTAAGGATTCATCTGTGATCTGAATCACAGTGCCTTTGCTGTAAGTGCCAGGTACAAAGGAGATAGTGCGCACCAAACTTCTTTCCTTGAACCACCTGCAGGAAATTCACAGTGTGAATTTTCATTCCAACATGATGGGGAACAGTTTAACATTCTCTACTCTCATCAGACTGCTGATAATAAATTAAGATAATATAGGAAACTATCTACCACATTCATCTGAAAGTGTAGCTACTTTTTCCGGACAGGCAATCATACCCATTTTCACCAAATGGAATATTTCTTGACAATTTACACTCATAAGTACAGACAGGGTTTTCCTATTTCCTGAACTAGGCCAAACAGTACCTGTCTTCAAACTGAGTAGTGCCTTTTTCAGTAGTGAAGCAGCTGAAATCCAAGCAGGTCTACACATAAAGAACTGAGAATGTAATGTAAAAGTGCGTGTGGGGTTTTAAAAGCAGCCAGTACCAGAGTTACGAAAGAATGACTTCCTTTAACATCCAACTGAATCACATGAAAGATGGGGAATCAAAACTGCATTTGTCTAACTTTCTTGATTTTTTTATTTTAATGTTTTTTCTCAGAGAAAAAAGGAGACCTGATTTGATGAAATGTAATTAATCACAAGGAGAATGTGTTGGTTCAAAGTCCAGAGACCTATCACTGAATTAAAAAGTACCAAATGAAAAGCAAAGACTTCTGACTGGCATTAAAGTGAATGTCATTAAAATCAAAGCAAGTCAGAGCTGCATTGCACTGTGCAGGAGGCATCATTTCCAAGAAGGACTCTGGGCTAGCCGGCAACCAATGCAGTCAGTAGATCTGTGCTGGAAGAAAGAGAAAATGTCATTGGCCACGCAGGGTAGTTAAAGAGATCTAACAGTGGCGGAACAGGCAGCATCATGGTACCTCAGTCTGCTCCACCTCGTGACTTGTCTCAACCGCCTTGCAAAACAGTGGCTTAGATCCACAGCACATCTTGCAACTCTGATAATTTGAGAATGTATGGTTAAGATTGCAATAATTTTTTTAGGATCTGAAATAAAGCCCACAGAAAGATGAATGGCACTTTTAGTTTAGACTCGAGGAAAGCTACTGGATCTAAGAACAGGAGAAATTCCTCCGTTTTTAAGCAATAAATACAATTGCAGTCTTCTAGGACAAAAAGATAATAAATTTGTGGTTGTGTTTCCTTATATCTGAATGTGTCTACAGTGGGTCAGACAGTATCTAAATTAGGTCTGCAACCATATAATATTTCTTTCACTCTGTGTGAATTTGTGGTACAGTAAGAAGGCCAGAGTCGGAGCATCCAATTCCCTTAGGCTCCTTTGGAAGCTAAACCTGTCAAACCTGAATATTGAAGAATATTCCCAGCCCCTGAAAATGCAGTCTATAAAGTAAGGAACTAAAGAAAACGCCAAATACAAGCCTCCCTCTGAATCTTAATGAAACAGTCCACCTGGAGAGTAATTATTCCTGAAGACCTTGGGCATGACATGAGGAAACTGGAACACAGACTTATCACGTGAGTTATATGTAGCCATGGACATATGAATTATCCCAGTTTAGCATTAGAGGGATTTGTCTCTCTAACATTTTGCAGCCTGTTTTTCCACCAAAACATGTCCCTCACAAGGTAACACACCATCAGGTAAAAGCAGTGCCTGTTATAATGACTCTCATCACATTATCCTGCTTTGCTGGTGATACTGGAGAAAACTGAGGATATTCCTCTACAATGCCTTTTTCAGCAAGTGCTACAGGAAACCTGATCGTGGACACCACAGAAGCTTGTGGAAAAGAGAGCTCCATTGCTAGCCTTCTTGAAAGAACACACACATTACTACCATTGAGAATGGTCTACCCTTCTTTTCACCTTCCTCTGTGGGCTCCTATCTCTTTACAAAGCTAAATACAAGGTATATGGCTTCCTTCCCCTTTGAAGACCTCTCAGAGCCTGCTCGTGCCCTAACATTCACCTCCTGGAGTACCTTGGGAGCCATAGCAGCCCCTCAGGACCGCTGCAAACTTCAATGCAGCAGAATTTCTAAGGACTATTAAGACTGAGGCTACTCAGATGAGAACATTTTTCCTGTCTGCAATGATTAACATCTGCATAACTACCACATTGTTCTTCTCAGCCCTCCCAAGCAGTCTTTTGCTGAGATGCTTCCCAAGCTAAGCTACAGGGATAACACAACATTTGCCATGCTAATCAGTGTTGTCTCTTTGTACTGTGTGGTCTTCTGGCCCTGTCCATCCGTCCTTTTGTGCCTAACACACATACAGGCTGTTCTCTGGAGAGGGAGACAGCCTTTATACTTTATTTTGGACTGCCCATAGAAAACCACACAGCAGCAACATGGGCAAGGTTCTTAAACACAACATCAGGCAACTTTATAATAACAGCTCTCAGTTTCAAATGTGCTTTGTGGTTGGTCTGATTCCCTTCAATCCTGAGAACTTTTGTTATCAGATGGGATCTGGAAATGTGTATAAAGGGGTCTCAAAAATGCAAACACACACGTACACACACATATCTATACATTGACGTTGTGCTGAAGGGAGCTAGGCTAAAAACCCTAAATGTGCAGAGGATCTGCTTCCTGTCTCAGTCTTCCATAATCCAGCACAGGTATCCATGCAAGGCCCTGGATGTATGTTTCTAATCCAATTCTCCACCTCTCTCATCCTCTCCTGCAAGCTTGCTAGTGCTCTCAACCACTATGCCCAGACTCTGCCGGAGCACCCGTGTGCTTGCAGCCCAAGCGAAGTCAACAGGCACAGCTCACCTGGGGCAGCACGCCCTGATTCCTCCTCTCTCAGCAAAGCACATCTCCATCTGTTCGCAAGGAGAGACATGGCAGCAGGTAAAGAAGTGTCCCTTCCTGTGCCGCACAAACAAGGCACAGAGAAGGATACTCTGCAGGCTATGGTTTTCCATTGTTTTTAAAGCTCTGTGATGAGCATGGGCACAGCTCTGGGCAGGGATTCATGGTAATAGAGAACAACAATTTTGCTGTCGGTACACTAGCTCTGAGACCAAAAATAATAGTCACCAAGAGAGAAATCATCCCTTAAGGCTGCCTGCAGCTTCAGAAATGGCTGGAGCATGGCCAGCAAATCAGGGAGTGCTGTAGGTAAGTAGCACAAATCTCCAAAACCAGGCACCCTGTGGAAAGTTCATGTGACCAGGAATAAGAAGGTCAGATCTGTGAGCTGGAAGTGTTTGGTAATGTGGACAAGGAGTCTGTGGAGGGAAACCAAGCCCCTCACAGTGGCCAAGCCTCCTTGTTCCTGGAAGTCAAATGGCACACTTCACCCAGGCTTTCAACCCATACCTCACTGGATTTTTTTAAAATGTCCTTTTAAATGCCCTTTCTACTTCTGGAGACAAAACAGCAAGGAAGAGTCTAAATCAGATGCATGTGACACACTGGAATAATTCAAACAGTCACTTGGGAAGAAACTGAGACACGATGATTAGATTTTTCTAATACGGATAAAACACTCAACAACCTAACATATTTTTTTGACAGTCTGTGGAAAGGAGTCAAGTTCTCTGAAGTTCTGGGAAAAGATGAAGCTAGTTAATGTGCCTCAGAATTGTTATAGTTTGTGGGTTGACTTGTGGCTGTTTGCTTTTTTTTCTTTTACTGGTTTTGTTGATGCATGCATTCCGAGTGTGGTGGGCCCTGCCTGCTCTACTGAATCAGACAGTGGCTTATCTCTATGGTAAGTATTGTACGCAGAAAGCAATCCAGCAGGTCTTTTAAATGTACAGGCTAAAATACACAGGGTCTGACTACTTCTGAAAAGTTCCTTCAAACTATTGTGGCTAAATTTTTTAATTGTAGGTTCTGCCTTTTCTCCAGAAGTATGTCTGAGTTTTCACTCCTAATTGTTAAGACTTTGGAAGTTCTTGCATAAGCATTATTTGATATCAAAAAGTGTAAGCACAGCCATCAGTATTTTCTGAAACAGAACGCCTGTCTCTTTTTTGTCCATCTTTTGTTTTCTTGCTAATAAAATCTTCACTGTTCTCTATCTGCAGCAGGAACTCATACAACTCCACATTGTTAGTTGCACCCTCAGCCACAACCTTCTATATCAAAATTAACAAAGACAAAGCAGGAGGTCTCCCCTGGACTGCAGATTTGCTCACGTGTTAAAAAATCCAGTTTGAATCTCTGTGCTAATTCAAACATTTCCATTCATTACTGGCAATTATTACAGTTCAAAGGCTTTATTTAAAAGATCAAAGTACAAATTTTAGAAACATTTTTGGAAGTTGTTTACAAACAACTGAGGAGTTGCACAAGAGAAAACAAACTATTCCTTGCAATAGAGATAAGTGATAAATATGCTCTATTTTTCCACATCTGCCTTGCTAATCAAGCAACAGTTATTTTCTGGCCTCATTGGTAATGTTTATTTCCCATAATTAAACAGATTTTTCTTAACACTCTCAGGACACTGCTGCAGTAGTAGAGAGTTTCTTAGCAACATCCTGATGTTGTAAATACAGAGCATGTTTTCATTATCAGAGTAGAGTGATTTCCTTGATGTGTACAGTGACAGTATGATATATTCAGCATTAGCAAAATCTGTAAGAAAGAGCTTTTGTTTTCTTAAACAATTACCCTTCTACAAAGCTGCCTCAAATTTTACATTACCTTTGCCTAGTGTCTTGATCTACAGAGCTACAGAGCCTATGGAGTGGTTAGATCAATATCAAAGGCCCAGAGTTTGACCTTCAGCATGTTGTTATGTAGTTGTTAGAGACAGATATTTATGTGGCATTATAAAGGAAATGGCCTACATTATACTTGCATACTGGCAGCTGAGATGGTTTACTGTGTGGAAACCAGAGGAGTTAGCAAAGACATAGAAAGCCTGTCTGGTGGCTAAATTATGTTTAAATAAAAAACATAACATGAGAACTGGAAAAACTGGAAAATGTGCTCGTGCAACACATATATGTCCATGGAAAGTGCAACCAAAGAATACATCAAGTTCATATCAAGAATCGTCAAGTAGTCCAAGCTGTTCAAATCACCACAGTCAACAAAAACCTGGGGTGACAACAGAAGGGGCAACTGTTTGTAACTCAATGGGCCCAAGAAACTTACAAACATTTAGGAGAAGATGACACCTATCTCTGGGCGGATGAGAAGTGGACTTGTAGAAATGCCATTACACAAGGAAAAAAGACAGTGAAATCTGTGCATTCATAGAATAAAGTTAAACAATGAAAGATACTGGAGCACAAAAGATGATATTTGAACTCACCATTTGGAGCAAGTAGAAAGCATAGGACTTTTGTGCAGTACTGTGAGGGGACATCAGTATGTCCTAACCATAGTAAAAAATACTACAGGCTAATTGGAAACCTATCCAGTAGCCTATGCCGCTACTAAAAGTAGAATGGCATGTCTGAAATTGTGCAGATATAGGACACGTGAAAGTATTGAGTCTAACAGCAGTTCTCGTTTCAGAAACAAAACAGTGAAGTTATAGACAACTAAAACATGGACTTAAGTGGATGTACCAAATTCTCTCTAACCCCCAGGTCTCAAGGAAACTAAAGCAATATCTTTAGCTATCAACAATTTTTTATAAAATAAGAAAGGACTACAAAACGTCCTAAGATGTAACAAAAACTCTGATCATAAAGAAAAACACAATGTAAATAAGCTGTTCCAACTTAAGAAGTAAATGGATGCAACCTTGAGTAATTGTAACAAAAACAACAGTCACAGTTTAAGCCCAACTGTACTAACTTAATAGCCTTGATAGTTCTTTTTATTTTGTTTTACAGAATGACCCTTTAAAGAACTTGAAAAAAAGCAATTAGGCATAGTGCTAAAAGTTAATTTCAGTAATGTTCTTTTAAACAAATGTGTAAATAACAGAAAGAATCCAGAAGAGAGTATCAAGAAGATAGAAACTTTGAAGCAAAGGAAAAGTCAAATAAGTCCTACCTGTACTTAAGCAGTCAAAAGTTGAAAATATTGTAGGTTTAAAAGTGTATGTGAAAGCTTGAAAAGTGATAGTGAATAACAAGACATGATCAGACAAAATCAAAGTAACATCAAAAGAAGATTAACATAAATAAATGTTACAAGAGACTCATACTTAACTAATAACCAATGGATAGAAAGATGGAAATATTGGAATTGACTCTAGTACAAGTAGTAGAACTAAAGATACCTGTATCCTTATATCTTTTAGAGAAAAATAACCCATAATCACTAAGACAGAGCATTTTTGTAACACCTACAGACCTACCAGCAGAGTGGGAAGATGGAACATGTTCATTCCCACCAGTGCAAAAATTTAAAACCAGTGCTACTGAGGCTGTAATTGGTAGTCACACATGTCGTACCCCAGTAATCATACTTGCAGATGTTAAAAAACTTTTTAAAGATAGTATACAATAGACAGTACCCAGCTATGAGAAAGGAAAATACCTTAAAAGCAGCACCCAAAATCAAGCACAATTAAGACAAAAATGCAAAATTATCAGAAAGCCTGAATTCCCAGAGAGAGGTAGAAATAAAAATGATACATCAGCATGGGATTATACTTAAGACTGCTCACAATGCAGATGCTGCACCTGAAGTACTTTGGCAAGAGATATTCTCTATCTGGAGCCCAAATGCTAATGCTTTGTTACACCTCCTTGGTTATCCCCTTTTCATATTATTAGGGGCATGTACAATCACAACCATTATTGCTATAGTCCTTCATGCAAAGACCCATATATTGTTGCAGAGGATGTTATTTATGATGCAAGTAACTTCCCACTGTGTATCATTAGACAAGTGAGTTTTACGGAGCTGTAAAGGAAGGAGTTGCCTATAGAGCTGGTGTCACTCGGGTGGTTAGACCAACATCAGAGGCCCATCATTTGACCTTCAGCATGTTGTTATGTAGTTGTTAGACATGTAATAACACTGCTTAGATAAAGCACAATTAGGCAGGTTTTATGAAAA
>VXBO01004314.1:63058-77061 GCA_013400135.1 Rhinoptilus africanus
ATTTGGGAGGTTTTATGAAAAAAAAAAAAAAAAAAAAAGGAGCTACTGGCAAAAATGGCACAACTAAACTGATACGAGGATATTTGCTCCATGGCTCACTACACCCATCATCAAGTAATAACTCAGAGGGGTCCATGGGCCAGTAAAGATCCAATAGCCTGGAAGATGCTCTTGTCCTCATCAGTGTCATCCCACATCCACCCCAGACGGAAGATGGCATGACTCTGCCTTGGAGGATAACCTGACCATGGAGAACACCAGGGACCAATCTCTCATGGCAAAGCCACCACCTTTAGCACACTTCTCTTCCCAACTTCTGAGAGCTCTGCTTGTGTCTACCTGGAAGAGTGAAGCACAGATAACTGCTTTTATACAACTTTGTAGTGGTCTTAGTTACTGTTTCACACGGGCAATAAACACCCAAACTCCTTCTCATGGATCCCATTATGATGTAGTAATTAATGTGTGTACTTAATCCGTCCTGGACTAAACTATGACACCAGGTTCCAAACATCTTGTACAGGAGTAACAGTATTGTATGGAAAAAAATCATGACTATCCTATTTCTTGGGTAATAGAAAGAAAATTGTGCCACTGCAATGAACTACATCAGCTGGAAGAGCCTGCTTAGTGTTATAATTCATAATGTACTTTGCATAAAATTTATAATTTCTGGAGGTTTTTCCTGTGTTATGAATTTACATGGCCTCAATATTGTATCTGAGAGGCACACAAAGCAGACTGGTGGTATGAGTATTAACAATCTTATCTCATAGCTGAAGATGTGAAGGCACAGACTATTTGAATTATTTGTCCAGGGTCACAGAGACAGTCTAGGAAACTGATGTTAAGTCTCCTGAAACATTGGGCTTATCCTTAGGCTGCTGTCTGAACCCTCTTTTTATCAGTTGCCCCATATTCCAACTTCTTGTGGTGAATTGTTTCATGAAACTGTGTCACAAAACCAATCTAGATGTGGAAGGATCTACTCTAACATCTTAACCTGAAGATTATTTATCACAACTTAATGCTCAAAGCCACAACAAATAAGAGACATCAAGTCTATACTGACCTTTAGAGGCCTTTGTGTTTCAAAAAGCAGCTAGCACACAGACAGACTGTTGTGGCTTTCATATTTATTATTGTTTTACTTGCCTTGAAACAGTATCTAAATGTTCTTTCACAAAAACTTGGAAAGGTCATTTGGATCATGCAAACTTCTGCACTTTCTCTTCACTAGCTGTCTTCAACTATGTCTGGTCACTTTCTTCCATGAATCATTGCATGTATAAAAAGTACAGGTGGAAGGTAGCTTATATATATGTCTGTATGTGTGTATATATGCATAACTGACAGATATACCATAATTCCATACTTTCAAATATATGCAAAAAATGATATCAGTTTTCATGTAAAGCCTCCTATTTTTCACTTATTCACCACTTTCTGGGCATGTGTTACAAATAAGGAGAGTATGATTAAGTTTTTTGACTTTGGACCTTTACCCTAAGTAAGTTTATGTACTTAGTTTGCCCACAATCTCTAACTGTGTGTGTCTCTGTGCTACTCTTCCATGGGATTTAATCTGGACACTGACAGCTCTTTGCCCTTACTAGGGCAGGCATTTGCTTTGTTTGTCTCCCTGTCCTCATGTGTAAAATGACATCAACAATTCTTCAGACATGGTCTTGAAGGAATCTCATTCACTTGGGATGAAAAACATCAGGTGAATGCAAGGTGACATTATGCTTAAACCCATCTACGGGGAAGGCCAAAGCATAACATGCTTTTATTACAACTGGAAGTTTCAGGTGACTGTAAGTGAGAGCTGTACGCCTATCTCCTCTGGTCTCTTTTGAGGACCCCAGCCTAAAAAGTTCTGTGTGAACCAGTCTGTTGTAATACAAAATCCTTCTGAGAATATCTCTTCCCAGATATGCATTTGTTGTCTTCTCTCCCAGTGCAAATGAGCTGTTCCCTTCTGCCCTCATATGTGTTTGGTTTGGAGATCAGACAACTTAATCCCATGGGTTTTCACATTGAGATTTCTGGACAGTTATTGCTAAACCAAGAAATGTTAATTCTTCACAGCTGGTACTGTGTCTTCATGGTGTTCCCACTATGATCAGAATCTCAAGTAAAAGGAGCAAAGAAAGTTAAATATTTATACAGTCCTGCAGCCTTTCTACAAGGCTGCATACTTCTTTAAAAGTAAAAATAACTTTAAAAAAATAGTCCTGCAATATTCAGAGACTATGGAACAAAAACATTTCTAAAATCACATTCCTCTGGAGCAATATTAATGAAAAAATAGTGGGTAATAAGACTTTGAGACACAATGACTCCAAACAAGTAAGTTCTGTTCATGTGAGTGTCCTCCTGTGTGACTTTGACCACAGCCTAATCCCTTTGCTGCGCCCTTGTTTCCTTTTCTCTGTCCAGTTTAGCTGCTGAGCCCTGCAGGGAAGGGATACACAACATTGATCGGGGATATGATCGCTGAAAGGCATTTTCACAGTTTCTGAAGTAATAGTGATTTCTTGTTTCTGGTGGACGAATTGTGTTAAACTGTGCTTAGAATAAGCTAGAAGCTATGTTTTTTCTCTTTTGCCATTGATAGTCCTTGGAAGGCTCTGCTGGCTTTTTGCTGTGTAGTTGACACTGTTTTGTTTTTATTGCTTGTCCATGGGCAGTGTAGTTCATAAGTGGGTTTATCCCACTGTCAGCCTATATCTGTGAAGAAAATGGAGCCCTGGCTCTAGCAGAGCATACATTGTAGCTTCACTCCTCTAGAGGGAACTCTTACTGTGTTTTAAATGGCTCCATGCATTTATCTGCAAATGCTGCAGGCTGGCCAAGATGCAGGAAGAGCTACAACCTCTTTTGACAAAATGAAACCCGGCAGAATCCCACTCGGTGGAAACCAGCAGTAGTTGTGTCCAGGTGACAAGGACTTCCAGTTTTGACAGAGCTCCTTTCTTAGCCTGGCCTAGCATTCCCATCCCTAAGAAATATGCAGGACACAGTGGTAAGTATCCCCCAGAGAGCTGGATTTAGATCTTCTTCAGCCCTGCTGCTGTGTGTGCTACATCAGGTCTCCAATCTGATAGGTCTCCTGTTTGTGTATTGGCATTAGATAACAGCAAACTTTGTCCTGAGGATTTATTGCAAGAGATTGCTTTGTGGGGCAGAGGCGGGCGGGGGTCAATAGGGAGAAATGCAGAGAACAGTAACTGTACTGCAGACACTTCTTACTCAGACCATCCTTCTGCAAAGCTACCTTGTTAGCTGCAAAGGCTAGGGCCTGTTTTCCCTGAAGGTTCCCCACTAGCTCCCATAAGCCCATCTGTGGCAGGAACTTTTACTTATCTCAGTAATGTCACTATCAGGCCCAAGTAGGTTTCAAGGTCCGTGAGTGGCAAATAGAGAGAAGAGGACTTTTCCGTGGGTGGGAGAACTTATGCATTCAGAGGAGTGCGGGGAGCAGGTTTTGCGGATATCGTGGGGTCTCTATTTTGGGCTGAGCTGGTCACAGCGGATGAGGTCTGTCACAGGACCTCAGTGAAATGACTGGGAAATAAAGCAGGGTCGTTCCCACTTCCCTCACCAGTTCTGTGCCTTTCCTGAAGATCTGTGTCAATCTGCCATCTTCTCTGATTACCCTTATATGGAAAAGTAATAAATCACCACTTTTGTTCATATTGCTTTGGTGCAGTGCCAGCCTTCCTACACTTCACAGATGTCTTCATAGGGAACAAGACATGATAGAGTGCAGATGCAAAGCCAGTGGTGCAACTTTTGACTAGCTTACTCCTGGGAAAAGGAACAGCCATGAATATAGAAGACCTTTAGTCTGAGTCAGCATCCTCACCAGGAACAAGCTGGAAATTATAAAAAAGAAGATGGAGAAAAGTGGATAGCTAAGTGTGTTGGCATTGCATATCTTGTCTGCATTTTGCAGCATTCTCCAGTCCACCAGCTTGGCCCTCTGGTGTGAACTGCATCCAAAATCCTCCAAGAAACAAAGTATGTTCCTGCTTATAGCTGATGTTACGAGCAGTCTGAAGTTCCCCATTCAACTGGATAGTTCAGGTTGTCCAGAAGGCCTGTTATGTGCTGGAACCAGAAAGAACAATAATAAAATGACAGCTGTTTGTTCTTTTCAGGTTTTCTAGGTGAGAAGAGATTTGCTATGGCTGGGATTTCTGATTTACCAGCTATGCTCCATGAGGGAAAGGCATCAAAACAAATAGTCACCAGACAAGAAAAACATGACAGATCAAAGAGAAATTGCCTACGTTCCTTGTTTGTAGGCAGCTGTATGTGAGGACTGCCTTGTGTTAGTGCTGCCAAGGGGCCTAGGTATGTGATAGGTTCAATTGTAACAACAAAAGTAATCACAGGAACTAATCTGGTTCCATGAACCCTTCAACTGGAAAAAGTGAGTGATCAAGGAGTGGGTATGGGCTATACTAAGTGGAATTCATACAATGCCTTAAAAACTCGATTCTTCCACCTCATGATTCCTAGCTTCTGTCTTATTTCTTTCTGCTATATGGCTCCCCTGAAGAATTTGTCTATATACCACAGGGTGCTTAGTCATCTCTTAGCGCTGAACCCAGCACTTTCCCGCTCTGCTCCATTCCTCTGAGGGAAGTCATGACAGATACATGCCAGAGGAGTACACTTTTCTCAAGGAGCAACAATGGATTAACAGAGCAAAGGTGTACTAGAAACTTGCTGGTCCAGAGAAGAAGCTGCTTTGATTACTTCCCTTTTTCTGCCTTAAACTGGATTTGTTCATACCACCTTTACAAATGAGGACGTGAATCCAAACCCAATTCCTAACTGGTGTAGGCTCAATAATTTTTCATGTGGAATTGTTCCATCCATGCTGTATATTGTAATCCATAGCCCCAAGACTTAATAAGTAATGGCTTTGTTATTTTAACTGTATTTGTTCTGGGGCAGTCATTGCATTTCTCTACCAAGAAAGCCCTTTTTGCAGATCACCACGTCAATGCCATGCTGCCAGGTATGTACATTGAGTGATGTGTGTCTTGAGGGGGGCAAGAGAGATTTGAGCATGCAAGTCCTGGTGAGACAAAGCTGAAGGACTCTCATGTATGTGCAGTACAGTAAAATGCAGTCCAGACAGTCAGCGAGCTTAGACCAAACTCTGCTCACAACAGCTACCTTTTCAGAGGGAAGCCCAGGAGCTACAGCACACATGTGCAACATGACCAACAAGAGAGATGGAGCACAGGGGTGAAATGGAAACTAAGACGGCTGAGCAGTTGAATACACACACTGCAGAACAGGCAGCAGCAGGCACTCTCTTTTCTAAGTCAGGGGGCAGCTGTCTCTGCTTTTAGGAATTGCAACTTCTCTGAAAAGCCTTGCAGAAGCATGTGGCATGGTAAAGTACACATTTTGCATCAGTGTACGCAGCAGTCACACATGCCACTTCTGGTTTGGTGCATTTTCAGAGTCCTGCATGTGCTTCCAGTGGTGTGTTCTCCTCAAGTTCACAGCCCATGTCTCTTCATAGGCCTTTAATGAGGGCTACTAATCATAAACACGGATGGCTGTGTTCTTTGCCTACTCAGGAGAGAAACAAAGGGCGTGAAGTTCCATCACTCTGTGGTGTAGGCAACTCCACAACATAACTCACAGCGTGAGGGAAATTCGTGTTCTCAGAATTCTGACACCACAACATCCATCATCAGAGCACCCTCCTCCAGCACAGGGGAGGAAGAAATCCAGAGCACAGAATAATCTGTGGAAACAAAGGGAAATAGGAGAAATGCTGACTTGGGATCACAGGTTATAATGTGGCCTGCTACTGGGGAACTGTACCTAAATGTTATTCTTTACTCTTCCTACACCTTCACAGGGCCTGGCTACTGGGACTAGGAGGGAAGAGGGCATCTTTCCCATTATAGCATCTGTTACTTGGCACTGGGGAGAAGTCTGTATGTACAGCTTTTGGAACATAATGATTTCAGGCTTCCAGAAATAAGTTATCTTTGCCTCAGAAGCAATCTTCCTTCAGCATGGAACAAATGAGAAATGTTTTCTCAGGAGCTGAGAAACCATTAAACCAAAACCCATCAAACGTGAAGACATTCCTACACTGTTAATTAGCCTCTGTCTGTCACCTCACTGTCCTGGGATCTGAGAGCCTTTTAATGCTCATTTACCCAGTGAGACACTTGAGCTGTGTCTACACTGTGAGACAGAGTGGGTCTCACAGCAGGTCTAGGTGCAGGACAAAACCAGAGAAAAATAGCAAAAACCCATTGCAAAGCCTTAGCTTAAAGTCTAACCAGTTCAACATATTAACAAATGAACATCCAAGGACTGTGTACCTTGGGCTTCAGTATAAACACTTTAGCAATAGTTGGTATCATTTAACACACTGTGCACCTGTATAGAGTTGGCGTATAGTTAGATACAAAAATTTTACTTCTGTGCTAGACTTCTCAGTTTATCCTGAGTCCTCCACTTTATAAACTGAAATCCTTACTGTCATTACTGAGTATTATGAATTTCTGTTAAAGCAAAAAGTATTAAGCTTGTTAGAACAGAAAATCAAAGATATTATTTGTGTATCTACTATCTGGGTACTTTCACATGTTAGGGTTTTCCACAGGCAGGGAAAAGAAAAGAAAAGAAAAAAAAGGAAAGTACACACCTCTAGCCCTTTTCGAAGTCCAATGAGCAGAGACAACCTTACACATTTATAATTGTATTTAACCAGCTCTTTAAGGCAACTCTAAGAACCAAGATGTTTAACTAAACTTTGTTTAAGTGTAGTAGAATTTCATTCAGAAGGTGAATAACCAGTAAATAAGACTATCATCTAGAATATGTGAGAACAGCTAGAGCAGGTTACAGTTTATCCAGCTGGGAGTCCTGCTTTGACAGTGGCTAACAGCAAATACCTGCAGAACAAAGGAAATGGAGCCATGTTCCTCCAAGATGTTTTTCCAGCCTCCAGCCATGTGATGCTCAGGGATTTCCAGTACTACATGCAGTATTGCTCTGCATGACAGTCCTAGATGGACTTTTCAACCAATAACATGTCTGATCACTTCTGAACCACATAGTCTTTTGCATCTAAAATTCTTGTGTTAAGGTGTCCTACCTTTAAACTACATATTCGGCGGAATACATCCTGTAGTCTTTTATTTTGGGTGTATCATAGATACATTGTTGCCATCATCTACACTGGAGGTGTGAGGAGGGAAAGTTCCCACAAGTCTCCTCAGCACACCAAGATACATCCCAGGCTGCTGCTTGGGAGAACCTGTTAGGTTTGTTGGCCACATACTATGGATTTTGTGTATTAGACATCAAGTAGGATCAGAATAATAAAACCTCCTTTCTTGAGAATGCCGTGAAATGATTTCGAGACAAGAAGAGTGCCTCACATAACAGCAGCATGGCTGGGAATGACAGTCTGTGCAAAGGCATGTATAAAGCACCTGCAGAGACTTTTCTCTCCCTTGTAGAGCTGCTCTGGCAATCTGGGGAAAATGGTATCCATCCTGTCCCTAAGGATGCCTGTGGCCACCTAGTCTTGAGGTCCAAGGTGTCACTACAGAGTTATTGGCCTGCAACAGAGGGGAAAGGTGTGAGAAGAAAGGGGAAGAAGACTCACGGTGAGAATGCCAAAGTGCTCATCCCAGGGTTAAGCTTAAAGTTTCATGTAGGAATTACCTCAAGACACTATAGAAATGCTCTGCTGTGCTCCTCAGTCTTTTCAGACCTCAGGGATGCCAGGTTTATGGCTCCCTGAAATGATGGAGTGAGTGGGGATCAGAAATGGGAAAGAATGCTTGGTCGAACAAGGAAGTTGCTTTGTTTCCTTTTCTCTCCTAGGACTCAACTTGCTCTTGAAAGTGATCTTGAACTGTTTTTTGACATTGTACGTTTTTACAGTGATCCTGATTTTAACACACTTGGATCTGAGGTGTCTGGAAAATTCTTTTCTACTCTTAATAACGTTCAAAATGCCTGGTAGGAAAGAGGCTGATGAAAGAATTTTTATAAGCACTCAGAGACCTGCTTTCAATTGCTGAACCATCCATGGTCTCTGTAGGTGAGTCATTTAATCTACCCCACTATCTCTGTTCTGCATTTCTTAAATAGACTCTAATGAGAATAAAAGTCATTAATGATTTTTGGATAGGCAAGCTGTAGGAAGGTGTGTGCCCACAAGTGCATAGNGAGTCTTTAAGCTCTCTAAGATTGTTCTTCAGACTACCTGTATCCATAGCCAAAGCAATCCTTTCGGACATGTTAATTCTAAAGCCAAATGCTCAATACAGCCTAGGATCTTGCCTTGACTACAAACCTTGTGTTCACCCCTGCACAAGCAGCCATCCTGTCACTTCAGCAGGAATTTGTCCGAAAGTAACCTTTC
The DNA here is from genome assembly GCA_013400135.1 of Rhinoptilus africanus. Taxonomy (NCBI): domain Eukaryota; kingdom Metazoa; phylum Chordata; class Aves; order Charadriiformes; family Glareolidae; genus Rhinoptilus; species Rhinoptilus africanus. The sequence continues at coordinate 71,490 of VXBO01004314.1, forward strand.
TCCCCTGAAGCAGCGGCATTGTTTAATTCCCTTCTCATGTTAGTCTCACGGTGGGCTGCTTTACAGAGGCTGTCAGGCAGCAGCTAAACAAGTGAAAAGCTATGCAGGGAAAGAAGCTCAGAGGAGTCAGCATGCAAATATGTACATAATCCATATATAAATATATACATATACATGTATAAGCAGTGATTTTAGAGAGGGATGATACTGGAGGCTGCTGATCTCAGAGAGTTCGAGCCTTACATTCCCCTAAAAGCAAAAAAATGTTTCATTTCCATGGTGGAACATGGAACGTATGTTTGTGTGTCTTCCACTCTACTCCTCTCTGGTTTCCCCTGTATGCCTCAATCTGGGAAAACTTCTGCAGAAAGGGAACAGGCAGCCTGAAGACACAAGAGGGTCAGATTGTGAGAGAGAGGTCAGGAAAGTACTGGAAAGTCTTGTGCCCCTGAGCATTCATCTGTAGGCTGGGGCGGGGGACAAAATCTATTTGGGAAGGCGAGTAACGTGACAAGGATGCAGTGAGTAACTTCTCACTGCCCACTCATGCCATTTGCCTGCCATTTCTTCATAGTCTATATTGTTTTCAGATTGCTTCCTCTTCCAAAGCAAGCGGTTCTCCTTTCTGCCTGCTGGTGCTACCTGCTCCATGCCTACGCACACCAGAAGGGGAAGGGCACATCTGCAGAGGCTGTGGTTTTCTTAGGTGGTGTTGGGGTCTAGCTTATTGCTACCACTCTTGAAAAGAGCAACTGGAACTTTAGCTCCTCTTAGGGCTCTCAAACAGCGCAAGGTCCTTCCTTCTAGATGCCCCACCTTCTAACTGGGCCCTCTCCTCCTCTCACTGACTTATCTCCTCACCATGGGGCCTCCAAGGGAGAAAAACAAGCCTCCCAGGAACTGATAATGTGTAAGACCCATTTTCAACCATGTGGTCAGAGGGAGACATGAAGACTACCCACAGCCCTGTGAAAATACCCCAAGCTCAGGGCCTCTTTTCTTCCTGTGAAAAGTGTACAAAGGACATGTCTTTCTGGGAGCAGTAGTGAAGGGTCTGTCTCTTCAGGAGAAGCAAAGGCTCCTAAACCTGCCAACCTGGCTCTGCCATTTACCAAAAGAGCACAGCAAACCTTCCAGGACAGCTGAGGCAACCCACTAGCTGCTCCTTACAACATGAAGAGCTTGCGTACAGCTGATAGAAATTTTCTTTGGCCAGGGTTGGCAGGAAATTTCAAAATGTGTGTGTATGTATGTATGTATGCAGTGTATAGTAATACATTGTACTATATTGAGCAGAGATGTGATGGACACGTCTAGCAAAGGACACTAGCAATCCATTCATCTCATAGCAGCGGGACCTCAAAAGCCCACAAGGAAGGTACAATGTCAGACCACTGGCCCTTCTGCAAGGCTGCCCTTGTATGCATATCCCTGGGAGTATACTTGGTACTTCACCTCCAGCTTTATCCTGAGGTGTTTTTCAGTCAAAGAAGAAAAACCTCTGAGCCTAGAAATACTGCCTGTCATTGTTGTTTCTGAACACAAATGAGAGGAAAAGATGAGATTCCTGAGTTTACTGTTACATTTCTACGCCTTAAAGGAAAGGATTGTTCTCAGCTTGTTGGGGGAGAAGGAGAAGAGGTAGAATCAGTAACAATCCAAGGCCTGCTAAGAGATGTGGTAAGAAGTGAGGGGCTCAGACATAGCTGTGCTGTGACTGAGGGACCCAGTTAGCTGGCTGCCACAGCTTCACGGGGTTGGGAGGGTGAGCGTGCATGGTATCCCAGCACTGCACAGCAGTGACTACCTTATCGTCCGTGTTCAGTCTTCAGAGTACTGAGTTACTAGGAAAGCTTTCCCCCCTCCCTTCTCTTTCCTTCACTGGTTTTTAACTTTAACAAATGTGAAAGGTGCTGATAAACACTGCAAGTGAATGATACAGTATTTACTTGACTCATGCTCCCTCCTATTTGTGAATTTATTTGTCTCAGCATTGTTAAAGAGCAAAGATCTTACATTGCTTTTTTTCTCTTTCACATAGCAATGGCTGAAGGCTGAATATTGACCAGTGCCTTCTCCTCCTCTGCATCAACCGTTGCTTCTTCCAGCTCCTCAGGGTGTTACACTGGATGTTTCTTTCTTTCTGGAAAATTTATTCTCAGGTTTGTACTCTGCTGTTAATTCAGCAGAGGGAGGAAAACACACCATGCATCTTCTCAGCCTGCTTGTACTAAAGAGCTGTGTTCCTTTCTACCCATCTTTATAGCACTTCACATGTCTGTGCATGGTGACAGTAATATTGACAGGTTTTCTGCCACAGGAAAACATAGTATGTAATTCAAGTTACCAAATCAATGAAAGTGCTTTGGTAAAGGCAACAGAAGTATTGTTGACAGAAGCTGCCTTGTGATGGGTTCTCCTGTATCAATCCTTAACCAAAAGGTGTGGTACCCTTGGTCCTGGATCCAGACTATTCTTTTCTAAGCTTTGCCTTCACTATCTGTATTCTGGTGTAGCTACAGTCATGTTGCAGATGGCTTTCCTCAAGGAAGCGAGCTGTGTGATGCTTCCCCCAAAGTAGCAGCACTTGAAATCCCATCTTGAGTGTTGCAACAGTGATTTAGGTATTCCCGCAGGTCAAGATATTTCACTTGGACACAACATACATTTATCAAGAGACAGGGGTAAGAGGTCTTAGTGTCTCTGCTTTAGTGTGGTCATCCTTCACTACTTGGTTGTATTGATTCTTTCAAAGTTAAAATGTATCAATATAGAAAGGACTTGTATCATAGGAAAAAAGTTCAGGAAACCGATTGCTGGAGGTTTGTTAGGCTCAAATGCACCACTGACCAAGCCTAACTTGTAGGGAGCAGTCAATTAATCCTCTTCTGCAATGAAACTGGTTTTAATATAGTTATGGGGATTCATCAAATCCCTGTTGCAAATCTTCATGCCTCTTTCACAAACAGCTGAATTTATTTCCACTCACCATCAGGTTTACATAATGGAAGTCTAATGAAAGTCTAGTCTGGCACAATGGTAGGAGAGACCTGAACTTAATGCAATATTTACTCCATGGACATCCTTTCCTTCAGTCCAATATAGATTGTGCTACTTAACTCAATTATGAATGTGTTTCTCTTCAAGGAGTTAATATTCTAGAACATTAAACGTAGGACTCAAGCTCAATCATATAAAATATATATTTGGGGGGGTTTTGGCTAACATTAGGCACGCATGTAAAAGCCAATCCTCCCAGCAAAATATATATAAGACCTTGTAGGGAGAAATGTATTCCTGTTTAACAACACTGTATGTACATTGGCAATGAACACTATAGAAAACAGGACACAGAGTGAAGAGGATATTCTGTATAGGATATGGATCCAGAGTCCTCAGGATGACATCAAGTTGCACAGAGGAAAGTCCAGACAGGAATCTACTGCTATTTCTTCAAATGAACATACAGTGCAATCAACAGAAGATGGTTTCATAGGTAGGTCATCTTATTCTGATATGTGATGTGATCAACTCATTGAGGACTTAGAAACACCTATCTTGTTATCTCAATATATTGTTTTTATCTCCCCACCTCTGCTGTTTTTTAGACCAAAAAGCTAGGGTTAAAGGTAACCTAGTAGGAGTGGCCAAAAAAAATTGCAGTCCTTAGAGAAGCAGCTGATGAAGGCTCATCTCCTAGCTGGTTGGAGGGGGGATAGTCTTGGTAACACAAAGATTCACCAGGGGAATGAGACAGGAAGCACAGGGGCGTTGGTAGGGGAACGGATGCTGAATTCTACAAACTTGGTCAGAAGAGAAATGAAAGGAGAAATGGAAAACAGGATTCAGCAGCAAGCTAGTATAAGTTTGGGGAGAAGGTCATAAAGGCTTAGTCATACCTATAAAAGATGCCCAAGCATTTGGTCCAGGCTTGGTAAGAAAATACAAGTTCTGCTCTGTGGTTATTTAAAAGCTACTTTTCAGAGTTATTTGCCAACTTGGTTACACTCTGTCTGGAAGAAAGTGACCCCATGTAAGTGCAGTTATCACTACCCCTAAGATGCCCAGAGAAGTCTTGGGACTATTGGGACTATTGAAGACATTGGGACTATTACCTTGACAGGTAACAAGGTGTCATCATGGGGATCCTGTCAGAGAATGGATGAAAAAAACCAAGGTGGTGGTCAGGGACCAGTCATTCAGAAGAGGTACCACTGAGTAACTGAAATGTCCCAAAGAGGGCTGCTTGAACATTGACAAAAATCCCCAAATAAACCTTGTACAAAGGGTTTGCCTTCTTCTGATACCTCCCATGGAAATTCAAAACAATGCTTTTAAATGCAAAGAACAAAAAATGACACCAAATTTTGAATGCAATTGCATGCTTAAGCCTTCTACTAAAAAAAAATCCAGCCACAAAAATGTTATTGTTTTTATGCTCCAAATTTAAATCTACATGCATTAAGTAAGGGAGGAACGTTACTGCCTAAAGAATGTTCCCCAGCATTTCCCTGATTTCTCCCCAGGGTCTTTTAATTCACTGATGTTAAAGAAAAACAAAGAACTACATCAAGACACATGAACACAGCTCTATAAATAAAAAAGAAAAGAAAAGGGGAAAAAAAGCAACCATATTCCATTTCTTGGCATTTCTTACGCAGCCATTGTGTAGGCATTTGCTTATTCCATCACTGTTCTGTGCTCAGGACATTAAGTGAAGACTGATGTTGGAAGTAGTCTTTCTGTTGAACTGAGCTTGGTCTGTGTCTCCTGTCTAAGGCCTGGGAAATAAAATCAGAGATATTAAGATCTACTTTTTACCCTTGTACTGAAAAACCTTGCAAGCAAAGGGCAAGATTTTGCCAAGATAAACAAAACAATTTGGCTTAATTTTGTGTCTGGGCTATAAATACATTAAAAATGGGGAAAAATTAGTCATATATAAATAATAGCTCGATTACATTCAAGAATATGTGGGTGGGTGTTCTGGGTGGAATAATTCGCTAAGACAGTGCTCTTCTTCCTTGCTTTTCCTCTTCCTCTTAATTTATTCTTCTTGCTTAGTAACTAACCAGCAGAATATGTACTTCTACTTTTTAACCTTTATTTATATCTTACTCTTCATTCTGTGATCAGGGTGCTCTTTCTATAATGGGGTTTTATACACTTTTGTTTGTTTGTTTGTTTGTTATAGACTAAGCATTTTTAATAGATACCAACACAATGTAAAGTACTTAAGCGTATACCTAGCCTTAGGTGCACACTTCCATTTTCTTAATATCAGGAGAATGGTGTATTACAAATCGAGGGAGTGCTTAACAGCTTTACTATGCCAGTCTTGGTATTGCTGGTTTCACTAAATTAAAATACAGTACTGTATAACCTGCTGCAACCCCTTCTTCCTTCTTGCCTCTTCTTAGACATTTCTGCTTACTCTTTTTACTTTGGTTTGGTTTGGTTTGGTTTTGCTTTCTCTCAAAATTGATGCCAACATGTAATAGAATGCTCCAAAATTTAGACTTAGAATCACAGAATCATTTAGGTTGGAAGGGACCTAAAAGATCATCTAGTT
>VXBO01004314.1:77208-99024 GCA_013400135.1 Rhinoptilus africanus
CTCATCACCCTCAGAGTGAAAAATTTCTTCCTGATATCCAGCCTAAATCTTCCCTCTTCCAGTTTGAAGCCATTACCCCTTATCCTATCACTACATGCCTTTGTAAAAAGTTCCTCTCCAGCATTCTTGTAGGCCCCCTTTTGGTACTGGAAGGCAGCTATAAGGTCTCCCTGGAGTCTTCTCTTCCCCAGGCTGAAAAACTCCAACTCTATCAGGCTGTCCCCATAAGAGAGGTGCTCTAACCCTCTGACCATCTTCCTTGCCCTCCTCTGGACCCACTCCANTATACCTTAGCCTTGTCCCAGGTGATCAGGTGTCCTTTTTCCTTCATAAGTGGGCCCGCGTTTTCCCTAGTCTTCCTTTTGCTGCTGACGTACCTGTAGAAGGCTTTCTTGTTGCACTTAACACCCCTGGACAGATTTAACTCTATCTGGGCTTTAGCTTTCCTAACTTGATCCCTGTCTACTCAGACAATATCTCTGTATTCCTCCCAGGCTACCTATCCTTGCTTCCATGCTCTGTAGGCTTCCTTTTTCTGTTTGAGATTGTCCAGAAGCTCCTTGTTCATCCACGCAGGCCACCTGGTGTTTTTGCCTGAGTTCCTCTTTGTCAGGATGCATCACTCCTGAGCTTGGAGGAGGTAGTCCTTGAATATTAACCATCATTCCTGGGCCCCTCTTCCTTCCAGGGCTTTATTAGAGAGTATTCCATCAAGCAGGTCCCTGAAGAGGCCAAACTCTGCTCTCCTGAAGTCCAGAGTAGCAAGCTTGCTGTGCTTGTGGCTGTGCTGTGGCTTCTGTCAAGCCTGCTGGCTGTTGAACCTCCCCACTACAGATCAAGAAACCACCTTCTCTAGCTATGCCATTTCCCATTTTGCAGCTTGGCAGCAGTGAGGAATTTAAGAATTGGTGTGACCATGCCTGGCTTCAGAGCAAGATGCAGCAAGGGTCTGCAAGGGTCACACCACCTGAGACATGGTGGTAGCGCGCCACACAGAGCAGTGAATTGGAGTTATATGAGAGCATCCCTGAGATGGTCGCCATTATCCATCCAGCATCTGGTCTGCCAGCGAGAAGGCCAAGGCAAACAGTGGTGTTTGCTTGGGATTCTCTTAATCTCATACTTCCCTACAGAAGCCCCTACATGTTAAATGAGGTATTAGGTACCATGTTTTTCTCTCTCTCTCCTTTTTTTTCTTTTTAATTTTAATTGGGTGCTATTTACATCACTGCAATTACGCTATTTGTACTGGCATGCTATAGATAAGCAAGTCTGTACTTGCCAAGACATGCTATGAATATTTGTGAGAAGTTATCCGGAGCTGGTATTTAACCTAGTGCCTAAGCAGGTCATGACCAGACATTGTATGCACTTAGTTTGGTATTGAAGCCTAAAAAGAGCAAAACCAGGAAAGCTTGATCTGTGCTTTCATTTTAAAACTGGGGTATCATCCTAGGTGTTAGGAAAGCACTCAAGAGCACATACTGACAACAAAAAAGTCTTTTTCTACCCTCTGTGAGATTTGGATTAGGCCTCACACTGTGAGGGCTCCAATTCACCAGGAGCACAAGCCTGGTAGTCCTCTCCTCAGATCCAGGGTCAGCTATGCATGAGGTTTTTAATCCCAAGGGTTAAGGGAGCCTTGTACAGCAGCAAGCTACTAGGCTGTGGGAGGAAACCCCAAAAGCTCCTGAATGCAGAATGCCGCAGGAAAGAAGCAAGGGCCTCACCAAAGCCTGAGGACATGGCAAGGGATCTTTCTGAAGTCTTTTGGTTTTAATGCTTCTTTTGAAAAAGTGTGGCTATTCTTAGCATCTTTTCAACCTGTTCTAGCATAGGAATCTCTTCTTACTGCTCCTAATTTCTGTGGAGTGCCTGTGCACACAAAGAAGTGGAGCTGGCACTGGCAGTTCTCTCTCTTTGGGAGTGTCCTTAGTTCACTACTTAGAAAATTCCAGGTTTACAGCTAATTATGGGTAAAAACCCTTTTGGTAGGTGGAGCAACGTGAGACGTGTCCTCACTTCCCGGCGCTTTTGAGGACAGACACATGGCCAGCCAGTCTGTCTCACTGCTCACCGAGTGGTCCGATGTGGTGGGGTGATGAACAGCAACAGAGACTCTCCAGAGTCATTGGTGAGAAGCGAGACTAACAATATCAGGTTACTTCCCACAGGAAGGGCCTACAATGAAGAACACAGTGTTTATCTGACATGAATGGCTGGGAGATTACATCATTGGACATACACTGCACCCACATGCTAACACCTGCTACACCCAAAGTGGGCCCTATTTAGCATCTGCTTTTCTTGATGTGGTTGCATTGTTCTGGCTGAGTTAACTTAAAATGATTTAGGGAAGCATTCTGAGCGTTGCTGAGCAGAGATAGCACCACACACGGATACAAAGGCATTGTTGAGACAAGCTTTACATGGGATGTTCTGCCAAATGGTTCCCTTCCCTTCCTCTTCTCATTTCCTTGTGCTCCTTCAGTCACTGGAGAATGCTAATCCCTTTATTTGTTTATGTGTAAACTGGTGACTTTCCAGACCTGCTACAAAAGACATTTGGCTAGAAGACTTTTCTAGAAAGAGGCAGCAAGAGAAGCTGGAAATTTGTTTCCTGTATGATGACTTGGTGGCAGTTAAATTGATCTCCTTGGACATTTTAATACTGCTATGTTTGGATTGACAGACTCAGAATACGGACAGCCCTTTATTGGCAGCTGTAAACAAAAACTAAAATACTACAGCTACTTTAATTTTTTCTGTTTTATTGAAAATTTGTTTTCAATATCTGTTTTTGACCAGCTTTAAAAAGAACACATTTGCAATGCCTTGCTCATCCAAAGCAGCGAGCTTCTGACATTTTGTTCACAGCACACATTAAAAAGCCGACACACAACTATATCTGAAGGGAGAAAAACATTTTCCATAGCTAGTCATCACAGTTTGTGAACAAAAAAAAAGCACTGGTATACAAAGATGTGGGATTTATACAGACCTTCATGATTTCAAGGCTTGTGATTTCAACCACCCACTTTACAGACTCAGAAAGAGGAATAGTTTTCTCACTGCTGAATCGAGTGCTTTCTCAGCTTTTATAGAGGAACTAATCTTGGACTTCAGATGATAAGCTATTATTCTTGCCTGCTGCGATCTAATGTTTAAAGCATGTGCGCCCTGACGTGAAACCAGGTGCCACATTTCAGGCACCTATGAATAATATGGTGCCTCAGCAGGAGAGACAAATCAGCTAACTACCAAACTGCTAATTGAGGAGACACCTACAGACAGCACATTCATTGCTGGTTCCAAAAATTTCTCAGAATGAAATACGTAGAACTAAAACCTAGGCACTAAGTGCTTGAGTCAGGACTTCCTTGCCTTGCCAGGTACACTGTCTTAAATCCTTTTCTTCACTCTTTCTTTCCAGCCACACATGACTCTTTCTGCCTGCTCAAGCTGTTGCTTAGCCATGGAACAGACTATCCGCTCCATAGCCATCTCCAGAGACAGTTAGCATGGTGACCAGGGACCATCATGACCTTTCCTGATGTGGCTGGGCATTGCAGAGCAAGATGCAAGAGTAACAGGCCTAGGCATGGCTCCTAAGGCTCACAGGGGAGTCCTGGGTTCTTGCCTCTGTACCAAAAACTATTCATCTGCTCTATCTAATAATGTGTTTAGTGTAGTGAGGCTGCTGTGGCTTTAAAAGAGTAGTAATATTATGGTGCTTGTAGGTCACAGACCTTGGCTTGTACAACTATGGGAGTCCTTCCCAGTCCCCCAGCCCAGTCACTGACACAGGGAAAGCACCAGTGTCCTTTGAATATCTGCATTCCCCCTTTGCAGGTTGGGCTCTTCCCCTGTCTTCCCTCCCTCATTCATTCCCCCAGGGTGCTCCCTACCCATCTTTCCATCCCCCTCCAGTTCCTCCTATCCCCTCTTTCATCTCTCTCCACTCATCCTCTGCTTTTATCCCCATCCACTGCTTTCACAAACGAGGCTCTGCTCCTCTCAAAGAGCAGTCTCTTTGACCAGGTAACAGTGTTGGAAGCAGAGTCCCTCAGGCCAACTCAGACCTGCTCTAAATACTCCTAATATTGTCCCCCATGTGCATGTCACTACAACTGTCTTTAATTGCAGCACTCCCAAGGGCCTTGGCAGAACCTTGCTATGTATCACACAGAGCAAACTGTTACGGTGACATCCCCTCTTGAGTCAGCTGTGCTCACATATGGGTCAAAGCAATTTTTTCACTGTTTCTCCCTTAAGCCGCAGTGGCAGTAAGGGATTGGTGCTTGCTTCCTGTACACTCAGGTCAGAACATCTCTATTTTGGTACAGCGAGGAGCAGAGGCATAGTTCTGGAATTTGCCAAAAAAGAGGAAGCAAGCCTTTCAAAGTAAGGGCTGTTCTGAAAAGGGCATGAAACTTGAAACCCACAAACTGCAGGTGACCAGACACTTCTCTTGGAAGGGTGATACTAGCTTGCACATAGCGATTCCTTGACGTCTTGATACATGAATTCTGCGTTTCCCAAAAGGAAATGGGAAAATAAATAAACCAGACATTGCTTTAAAAAAAAGTCTTACCCCATCTTTTCACCCCATAATCCAAGTAAAAGGCCATAGCCTTCACATAAAGGATATACTATACAGCAGATTCTATCATCAAAAGGAAACTAGTGACTTTGGCATCAGTTTGAGAATTTTATTAAAACCATAGGTTTCCATTCTGTACAAAACTGAGGCACTCTCCTTTTCAAAAAAAAAGCATTAACCACATAGGAAATAATGCAGTGTAAGTGGTTTGTTGATAAAAATATCTCTGAAAGCTATATACAGGATTAATACCACACAACTGTATTAATGTAGAGACTGTCAGCAACTGTAGCAATATATACAAACTACCTTTACACACATAAATATCTTATTTACAGCTAATAAATAACATCCAAAGGTAAATCATGTGTCCTCACGTACAAGAACCTTCACTATTTTGTATCCAAGTTCTGTATGTGTTTGTATCTGATCCTGTATTAAGAGCACACCTGTTCAGACACTTTATTTCCAAAGAACTTAAGAGAAGATTGGAAGAAAATGTGAAGTCTATAGGGAATAAATCATTATATTTATTTTTAGAGATCTCAAATGCAGTGGCTCAATACTCAGCCCCACCCTCAGTGACTCATCACATCTCTTCTGTAGTTTAAGGCTTAGGAAATCAAATATGACCAATTTCAGAGTTATTAAAATTCCAACATATTGCACTGTTTGTTTAAGACCTTTATCCCCAAATATACTAGCAGCCATGGCTGGAAAAAAAAAAACCAAACTGTGGACATAAATGCATACATGTTGGTTTTGCTTTCAAGATGGGATGATGTTGGAGAAATCACCACCTCCACAGCCTTGCACACGCAGGAAAAGACTACAAAAACCAGCATCAATAGCTCGCATTATGCTTCTCCAGGTGTCTACCTTCAAGCTCCCCAGTATTTTGTTTATCTTCTAGAAAGCTAAAAGAGGGCTACTGAACTTTTCAGAGCACTAGAAAAATTACATGTTACTTTAAAAAGGGGAAGCAATGCTTTCAATATATTTATTTTTGGCAACCTGCAGCATGTCTAATTCAAGTGTTTTTCAGAGCATTCATTCTTGTGCATCACACAATCAGGCTCCTTTTAACTGTCACAGCTCCTGCTCCTTGCTGAATTCCACCTCAAGCCAGAAAACCAAGCAGCTCTAGGATCTAGCACTGCTTCACAGCCAAGCAACAAACCGAAGTGGGTCACTGGCAGCCACAATTCCAGTACAGGGAAACATAAACATGCTTGTCACCTGCCAAGTGGATTCACTTGCACTGGAGACTTGCATGCAGCAGCCGCTCAGCTGCATGACTGACGTTTGGTGTCAAAGAGCAGAGAAACTGTCATGGCTTTGGCATACAGGATGCAAGCAAGTGGTGGGAAGAGAGAGGGGAAAATAAAATCCATTTCCTGCAGTTTCTGGTAGCTCAATTCCTTTGCAGATCCTTATTTACACAGTGTGGGATGCTAGATGGTTTCATTTTCAAGGAATGAAAGTACAGATGAGAGGTTGAATGTCTGCATAGGACACTGGTATTGCTGTCTTCTCCTGCAACTGCTGGGGTATTCCAGGGTAAGCTGCANGTGAACTCTAGCCACTGAACTGTCTGAAAGTTCAGTTAGCCTAAAGCCAGAAAAAACCCCACCTGTCCTGTTTCAGAAGATTCTTGAAGAGAAAGAAAAGCCAGGTACAGGGCTTTGCTTCTTTTCAATAAATACTAGAAAATTGCTATAGAGGATTTGATGTTAAGAAACCTTATCACAAGGCACCATGATTAAGCAAAATTACCTATTCCTTCCCAACACTCAAGCCTTTGGCAAGTTGTTTTGCAGGTTTCTTTTTGTTTTTAACTATTTGGATAATGTATCTTTACGGTTAGTAACTTTGTATGCTGAGACTTCCTTACAAGAAGTCTCCTAAGATAGCTAGGAATAGCAGGCAAAAAGCCAGCAGCGGATAAATATTTCTATATATTTGGTTCTGAACATCCAGTCCACAGGGATGAACAGACTCTCCTCCTCCCCAGTGTGGAAAAACTTCATTCTTGTCACTTAAGCAGATTCATGAGCAGAATTTTCTTTAGAGGCTTTCTTGGCACTAGGAGGAAAAAAAAATACAGATAAGGTAAAGAGGAAGATGTAAAATACTTGTTCCTTTTTGTCTTATTTTTGAGACTTAAGATTAAAAAAGTACCACTTAACAGGAAAATAAATTATGTGCTTTTATGGGCTTTTCCTGGCTGCTGCTTGATTTTACACGTCAGATAAAGAGATCTAAAGGCCTCCCCAGGTCATTGCCCTGGAGTGAAGGTCAGCACACATGCCTTTTTATGCAGAACTAGATCTGTCTAGGAGTGTCCCCATGAGACCTTTCACACACCGCAATTGCACTAAAATAAATATAACCACTTCTCCAGCTCAAACTTTGGTGGATAAAGTCCAAATACAGCTGGCCCTCCATTTGAAAGTTTACTCTGGGTCAGAAAAATTATTGATCAAAAAAATTAAAGTGCACCAAGGGCTATTAAACAAAGACTCAATCTCCCATCGAAATCAGAGATGCAAATCTCAGGAAGTCACTCACCTGATGGTTGCCAGCAGAAAGCAATGTGACAAGGAGAGCACAGGCGTATGCCTGCTCAGCTTCTGTACCAGCCTGTGAATCTGCTGCTGACCAGTGAGGAAGGAGGGCTCTGGACTGACTCAGTGTGGATATTTGGACTCTCTTCAATTAAGGGTACGTGTAGGGAACCTTTAGATAGAGGCATGTTTTCCTCTTTGTGTTAGTGCCTTGCCTGTAAACCCTAACAGTCATTTATACTTGGCCACCATATGCATGTGAGAGGCAGCGACTTGTACTTGCTATTCAGATACGCTAAGAACCACACAAAGAGATGGTTAGCAGAGAACCAAATTAGGGGGTTTTAAGCTGCCAAAGCTGCCACAAGCAATCCTAAGGTTATGATGCCTCCTCTGAGTTATGTTTCTGAAGCCTTGAGAAGACTAGTGCACAAGTCAACTGATCAAGAGGTTTTATTAGATCCTCCTGCTACCACTCAAGCCTCCCCCAAACCAAAACCAAGTGATCACTCATACCCTCCTCTCTTCCTGTTGACGGGTTGCTCCAAGCATTTCACGAATATTGCTGCCTCTTCTCCCTTACTCAGATGCGAGGTGCCATCTCGAGAACAGAACACCACCCTGTGGAATAAATATTGGACAATCACATGACTGAGCCAGACATCTCTTTAACTGCAGGAACAGGACTGGCACTTGAAAGCTGTCTTTACACTTCGTCATGTGGGGCACAAATACTTTACAAGCCTATGAGAAAATTATTTCTTCTAAAGATAATTCTGTGACAAAAGAAACACTGTGCAAGAAAAACTTGTAAATGCATTATGTGCAAATCTCAAACTGTAGCCATAACTTTCACTGGTCCTCTGCATAAAATCTTCTTGTGGCTAAGAGAGCAGAATCTCTACCTCAGAGTCTCTTGGATCTTTATTTACACCCGTCCCTGTGTGGCTTTGTCAGGTAAATGACCGTGGAAAAAAAGCCTTACTCCCTCAAATGTTTGCAAAGTAGGTTGCCAATTCCCGCAAACCTGAGCAGTTGCGTTTCTATTTATCAGTACCTTCCCCACCCCTATATTTGTTCAGCTCTGATAACCATTCTTTGATCAAGTTACTGCCTTGTTTATTCAAAGGAGGAACACATTATTCACGCTACTGTACATAGGACATGCATACTCTGTTCTGTGTCCGTTCTGTCCTAACAGATCTCACGTCTAGGGAACACAAATATTTCAAAAGATTCAAGTCAAAGCGATTCTGTTCAGATTTTGCTGGTTTAACATTCATGCATTAGTAGGGTCCTGCAACAGTCATGTGTTTCAGTCTTCACCCACCATTCAGGTATTCAATTACTATGAAAATCCAGTTTAACCAAACAATGATTTCTTGTGCAAACACACTTTTGGAAGGGTTTCTACAAAGATCTCCTTCTAAGCATGCTCTACACAAGAAAACGTATGTGAATGTCCAGCATGAGAAAGGAGGAGAGGAACTGCAAATACAAGCAGATGGAGATCCTCACCTGCATATTACAACTAACCTGAGGCACATGACACAGTGGTATGCAACTGTATTATGGGGAAGTAAAACTACAGATTGCAGATCCCAGCGGAAGCAAACTTGACGTGACCAACAAATGCCGGCTTAGTGCCACTGGAGCCCTGATTATCAGTGCTGCACCCATTTGTAACTGCTTTCCATGTTTTGTCCCACCCCCCAAGAGATACCAGGGATCAGGAAGTACTGTCAATTAAAACTAATGTAGTTTATAACAATCAAAACAAGTTACTTTTTCTGAGTTTCTCCTGACTTCACTCTGACTCTCTGGATGTCAAATGTAAATGGAGTCCACCAGTCTGACCAGCTGAAGAAGGTGTCTTTCTCCCACTGCAGTTTCAGCATAAGCAGGTCACCAATGTCCACTTCTGTGTAAATCAGGAAGGAGAAGGTTTTGTTTGAGGAGACTTCGGGCCTGTGGAGAGGGGAATAAGGAAAAAGAAACAGAAAAGTGGCAATTGTTAGACAGACAAAGACAAAGTCCTGGTTCTGTTTCCCTTTATGTACTTCAGAGAAGGAAGCAGCCTTCTCCACAGTTCTGAGGGATAGAATAAAGGAAAAAAACACCGTAAGCTTTTGTAGGGGCACAAGGAAAAGCTTTGTGCAGCAAGACTGGTAAAATCCTGTGACAGACTACCACACAAGGGGTGTCTTCTCCATTGCTAGGGCCTCTTGGAAGTCAGACAAGCACCAGGCAGGAACAGTTTAGGTTCCTCAGAGTAGAAAACAGACTTTGGTGCTTTCCAGCCCTACATACAGAGATGTAAGCACAGACTTCTCATTATTTGTAGGGCTGTGGAAGCAAATGATAGCTATCCCTTAGCTTCTGCACTGAGGCCTTCAGACCCATCAGACAACTAACTTCAATTTGCAGTCTGCTTTTAGAGAGCTTTAAAACAGCTGGGACATGGCATAAAGATACAGAAAAGAGAAGAAAACAAGAAATCTGCCACATTAGAAAAATTCTTATCACACTGAGCTACACATCAGACTTCACATTTCCGTATTTCAGATCTCTTATCAAGGTCAGGTCCTTTTGAGCTTACATCATTAGCTTCAGCAGCGGATGTGTCCCCTTGATCAAGGACAAGAGCAGATTTGGGACCTTGTAAGATTTCTGCAGCTGAAGCTAGAACAAGTTTTTCAGCTGGGGCTTTAACAGATTTAGGTAGACTCAACAGTATATTGCAGTTGTTTCTGTAGCTACTCACAGTGTGAAAGCAATGTTCTCACTCTCATCTAGAGTGCCATAGAGAGAGATCAGGAATGGCTGGTTTGTCTTGGTCGTATTAGTCTTTCCAAAGAAATGGATCTTGACCTGGTAATGAAAGACTGGAAGAACACAAAAGACAAGGCCATGAGGAAAAAAATTCAGCCTCCAAAGATACTGCTGGTGACAAAACCACCCAAAATCTCCCATGCAAATCCTAGGCTGGACTATGCCAACGTCAGTAAGTTGAGGAGTTTAATTGCCTGCAGGTACCCAGGGAACTATTTTTGTGAGCAGGTAAAGATTAGGATTCAAAGAAATCATGATTAAAAAGCACCTTTCCAGTTCTTGAAATTAAACTCTCCATTTAAGTTGACTCTGCATTTAATAACCCCAGAGTCTGCAGTATTGCCTTCAAACCTTGCTATCCTTGACTTTAAAAAAGTGAGCTGTTCCCTTCTCATACAGGAGCCTTGGTGAAAGAAATTCATCCCACCGACACTGCCGATTGAGCACCAAATGCCAACAACACACTATTCTTGCAGCTGTTCTAACACTGCAGGAATGTGCCCTCTGATTGCTGGTCCACCACACAATGAGCATAGCATGTGGCAGAGTCAAAACTAGAGAGAGGGGGAAAAAAAAGTAGTAAAATCCAACTCAGAAGCTATTTCCTCAGCCGAACGCTTTCCAATTATTTCTGGCAGTGTCTTTCTTGGACCTGTGGCAATGGGAATCAAGAAGTGCTGTGATATTTTAATAAGGGCTGGTGCTCCTCTGGCAAAGGCACTATGAAAGCCACGAGTCTAAGGGTTGCACATCTTTACAGAAGTTGTGCATCAGGCTGAGCTCTGATGATTATTTTCCCAGCAGTAGGAAAAATTCATTTGGATGAAAAATACTGAAAAGATTTGGAAGATTAAGTTTTCCCAAGTGACCAGGCCACAGAGTAAATAATGTTAAATTTTGCTACTTAGAAGCTTGTTACAAAACACCTTCCTTTTTGTATTTTATCCCCCAGCTCCACACCCTGATTAAGATGATAACGCTTTTCTGAGACTGCACTTTAGCTTGCATTTAATGGCAAACTGCAGGCAAGCTTCAGCTCTGCTCACTGCAGGCACCAAAGCAGCAATATCGTCATCTGCAGTATGCACCCACCCTGACACACAGCTGAGCAAAAGCACTATTCTTGCTCACCAGTAAGCAAGTGGGACCTACCTTTATAGGGCATCTGAGCACGGGTCTTCAAGTACATTTTGGTGTTCCTCTTCGTTCTCACTCTGTTGACCTTGTAACCCAAGTTGTTGCAGCGGTTCTTACGGCAGCTCAGGCAGAGGCCCTTCTCAAAGGCCTCTTTTGTGTTGCAGCGGTAGGCCATGCTGGGCTTTTCTTCATACAGGAGTGAGTCAATAAAGAGGTGGATGGATCGTTCATGGGAGCATTTCACCAGCTGATCCACATCTTGAAAGAACAAAAACATATACTATGTAAACACACATGCATATAATGATATAAACCTCTAAGCAGTGCTGTCAAGAGGCACGATCCACTATGCCACAGCTAGGGTTTATAGGGTGACTTTTAAAAGCACTTAAAAGAGCAAGTTCCTGTGCCTCTCAGAGATCTTTGCTTGCTGGAAGCTTGTACCCTATTGAAGATATCCCTTCAGATCCTATACTGTTTGTTTCAGAGCAGCCTCACCTGCAAAGCCTTTTTCAGCAATCAGACGGAGTGCTTCTCCCAAATTGCAACCTGGCTGGAAACCTCCACCATTAGGATAAATATCAATGTGTCCAACAGGCTTCTGGATCCCAATGCTGCGGTCTGGAGAGCCCCGAGTATAGGTGTGTAGGACATCGACAAAGTCAGCATCATCCGGGGAGAGGCGGGTGAGAGCATCAGCATACTCAAAGGTAGGACCAGCTGGATCCAGCCCTTTATGGGGCAAAACACAAAGGAAAACTGAGATTGTCTGCCAAAGACACCGACAGTAAATGCCAAACTCAGCTACCACACTGAGCTGGAGTATTGCATATGGTGTTAGTGTCACTGCAGATATTACAGTAGGACCATTTAAATAGCATTCATGTATTCAGGACAATCAAACACACTACCTTGGAATACTGTCACTGTTTAAAAAAAACCAAGGTGTATGTAAACCTATATAAAGAAGCACAGATAACTTCCTCACAGCTGTAGCATTTCCAGTGGATGGAAGAAACAAGCTAGTAAGTATTTTCTCAATGTCTTCTTCTGTTAAAAATCGTAAAATTTCTATCTAAAGTATGGAAAATATCTTGCTGATAACTCCCTGCTAGGGGAACAAGTGGGAAACATAGAGAGCTGCACTGTTTACATGCCTAAGGGGAAGGGGATTGTTATGGTAAACTGTCAAGCTGCAGCAATATTGACATCAAAAACACCCAGAACTATTCTGCCAGTGAACAAGTTCTCTCTCTTGAATACAGACAACTGCTTGAGAGACAGATGAACGCAGAGCTGAAGGGACATGCCTTTTCTGCAGCCCTCAACTGGGGACAGGCACCTGGGCTGCCCACCCCTGCTCAGCCTCCCCGGCTCTGAGCTGCCTCCCCCTCTGCTGTGAGGATTTCAGTGACCACGACCCATCACTCCCTGTGCTCAAAGGTGATGCTGCTTTCCCACCCTGGGCACTAAGGACAACCTGGGGGGGCAAAAGAGCGCGCTACTGGTATTTGAGTGATTTGTCAGCCTCAGTGAAAGCAACAAAGTTGCAGCTGAGAGAAAGGAAGGGTAGAGGGACTAGTGCTTCGCCCTCCTCATTTTGATCTGCAGCGTCTCAGGAGTCAGCCTTTCCTGATGCGACTGCTGCCTATCCCACCCCCCAGCATGCCTGTGGATCTGGAATCACAGCCAGGCTCAGGTGAAAGGGCAAAGGGTGCCAGCAGGAAGGGAGCTAGGCTCCCATTTGAACACTGCTCCCAAGCACTCTCAGCAAAGACACCACAGATGAGTGCGTTTCTTATCCTCATTTGCTGATGTTGGCATTTCCTTTGTCACCGAGATCAGTGCAAGGGGCTCAGCTCTCCAGGTGCTGGGCTGCACACCAGCCCCAGAACGGCCATGCACTCTGCCTCCTCTAGCACATTACGATATCTAAGCATGCATAGGAACAGGGCAAGCATATGTATACTTCCCTCTCCTTCCCCAAAACATCACACTAGTATTTTCAGCCCAGAATATTACTTGAGCCTGTTAGGATTTATTTTTTTTATTAACCCACAGTGGATCTCTTCTGATTAGCTGTCCAGTCTCTCCCTGAGCCCATGTAAAATTCTTGCATTTGCAGCATCCCACAGCAAGGAGGTCTACAGGTACCTAGACACATTGCAGGAGGATCCACCTCCTGCTCTTTGTAAATGGCTTCCACCAGCTGCCTGGTGGATGACTGCCTGGATGAAGAGAACCAGCTGAAGTTCTCAGGCTGCAAGAGACACTGTGACCTTCTCCAAGCCACAGATTTGGCCAGGCTCAGTTACATCCCCCACAACTAGTCTTTTTTTATGGCCAATGAATCCCCTGCCTACTCACTCATTTCTTGTGCATAATATTAAGGCTTCTCATGCACCACCTTTGTTGTTTGCTGAAACTTTTCCAGTTCTACTACAGAAGTATCAGCCCTGCTGATTCAATAAAGCACGAACACATAAGCCAACATGCAACAATTGTTCTGGTGATTTTTCAGAGGAACATAATATTTCAGCATGCAAGAGACAAGACTCTCCACTCTAAAGAAACAGGTTTTCTTACCAGTAATTCTGTTCACCTTCTTCTTGGTCAGGCTCCCAGCAATCCCAGCAGCATGAGCACCTAGACTGTACCCCAGCAAGTGGACGTTGTTGAGAGGATAATTGAATTGCTCCTGCAGAAAAGAGCAATTTGTTTAAAGTTTGAGGTCAAATGGGAAAATATCAGAATACACCAGAGAAGATGTTTTGTAAACACTGGGATTTCTCTTTGAGCTATGAATAATAAAAGAAATACTAAATACTATTAACATAATTTTGTGCCATACTAGGTCACTTGAGTTAACTAACTCATGGCAAAAATCTAAGCACAGAGGGGTACAGAATGAAGGACAGAATCAGGGCTGCGTATTATCAAAGGTTTTCAGCCACGCCGTCCCCAACAGTTTCTGGATCTCCTAAGTATTTCCCAAAGGCAGGGCAGAATTCTTTCCCAGGGGCTGGCTGCTGTATAATATAAAGCAACCTGTCTTTCATAGCTAACTCTCACAGAGCCTTCAGAAATACTGTGGATTCACAGGGCTCCACAGACCAGAAGATGAAGTTTCCAGAATGCATTATAAAAGGCCTCCTTGTGTAGGAGATAACCATTAAATTAAAGCTGGGAGTTTACCAGCAGAAGTACTGTCTGCAACACCTTAACTCCATCTACCCAACAGGAGAAGATTAACACAGCTGCATCATTCCTGTTTTGTCTCCCAGGACATTATGTAGAGTGTGAGGCATGTGGCTACATGTCTTACCTCCATCCAGTCAATAAACATAGCAACATCCTTTCCCACCAGCTTAGTATATGCAGCGGACACTGGGTAGTGCTGCTGAGCTCGAACTAGCCAGTCCACCACCACGACATTTGAATCAGGTTCCCTCTTGTACAGAGCATCCACCAGCTTCGGGACCCAACTTTCATACATTCCTGTCACCTGTGTTGGTTTTTTTTAAAATTAAAAAAGGAGCTATGTTAGTATTATCTCTGTGGTATATAAACACCTCAGCTAATGTATCTAGCATAGTTTATCACGAGTATGGTTAAAAGGGAGATTTCTCCCTTTTCTTCTTACCGTCCACCCATGGATCACCACAAAGGTTTTACTGGTATGGTTGAAGTTGCACCGTCCCAGGCTGTCCACCTGCCCAGGAACCAGGTAGCACACATCTTCATCAGGCTCTGCAGGCGTCCTTAAGGAAAACTTGCTTTCAATTCCCTCGAAGTTGGTCTCAGCTTCTGATATGCAAGATTACAGGAAACACACAACAGTGTTTTAGGAGTATTAGGACAAACATTTCATAAGTCACAGGTACAATGTTGGAGAGATATCAGGACCAGTCAAGAAATCAGACGTGTGTTTTTCATTTCCTACAGTGCTCCTTTTGCACCACAACAGCCATGTAAAAAGGGTGAAGACTGCTCTCCCTCCAAAGTCCTGCTAAAACACCGAGAACCTCGTCAGCTGTCAGAGAGGTATGAATTCCTTTTAGAAGTCATCATTTTCCCCATTGCATTATAGAACAGAAAACATGTTAATTACCATGGCAGTGCAGAAAACTGCACAGGACAGTCGTAGTACATGCAGGAAAGCAGCAAGTTCCCACCATACTCTTACATATTTTGGTGGTGCATCTTCCACGTCACTTCATCAATAATCACTGCATAACAAGGCTCTTTACAGCTCCCAGTAGTTGCAATGCATTAAAAATAAGAGCTGCAAAGTCACCACTGTTTAAGAAAATGCTAGTTTTAACCTTTTACTCACAGAGAAAGACAGCAGGTGAAAAGATCAGACACCCATTAAGAAAACTGAACTAGCAAAGCAGAAGGCTGTGGTTTGAAGGCAGTATTTTTTCAGACCATCTGATAGGCAACACTGCAGAAAAATAATCTACCTGTGCCCGAAGCTATTTTGAATCCTGGGTTGGGGGGGGAAGGTGAAGATCATGTACTAGTGGTAACAAAGCATGCGATGGCCTGAAAAGAACACTTCTTAAAGTACTCACTCCAACTTCAAAACTTGTCTCCCTTTTGTTCCTGCCAAGGTACAGAAGAGACTTTAGGCTTCATACTAATTCCTTTGTCTGGGAAGAAATTTAAATGCCTCCTCCTTTTAAGTCTGATTCAACATTTAAGTATCTCTATATTCAGCAGCCCCTGTCCTTAACTGTGGACTTAAACTTCAATGCTTTTCAAAAACTGGGCCCTATTTTGTCAACTTGCGTTTAGCAAATATTGATTGCCTGTTTTCCAAGTAGAGCTGAACTCAGGCCAACTCTGTCCTGTTCAGTGTTGTGTTTTTCTGGCATCATGACCACGATGCTTTCACAAACTCCTAAACACACACTAATGAGTGGCTCCAAGCCACGTAGGGAATGCAAGGGGACATGGTGAGGACCGCATGCCAGCCACGCAAACCAGATTTCCACTCCCCTTCGTTTTCCCATTGCAGAAGAGGTTTTCTATGAAAGCTTGTAGATTCGTATTTCTCCATAAAGTTGTGCTGCATCACTCAGAGGCAATGAATAGCGAACTATTATTTTTTTTTCCTAAAACTTACATTTTTCTGGTCTTCTCGTTCAAGCTACCATACTCAGCAGGGTAATGACTTATGCCCAACCTCCACTCAGCCCTCAGGTCGCTGTAGAAAGTCTGTGAGGTTCCTGCTGTGCTTGGAGGGCCCCAGAAATCAGCATCTAACCTCTTGTATGAGGTGTAAAATCAGCAAACAGGCTGATAACAAATGCTCATGTACAAGCCTCAGAGAGATTGCCATCATCCACAGTCAACTGCCTAACACTGCCTGAGTTTTTCAGGACTTCTGACCTGCTGAAAGCAAATCACATGCAGGAAAGTAGAAAGAACCGTTCACTGAACAGAGGCAATGCTCAGCTTTAGGCTTTGACCTTGACTGCGTTAGGCTGGCTAGCTAATCCAGGATAATTACACTGAGGCCCCCCTTCCTGCCTCTTTCGCCCTAAAGAAGGGATAAAGTTTATGAAAAACACCTTTCTCCAAACCAGTAGGAGTATTCACATAATAGTGAATATAAGACTTTATTGACGGAAAGCAAAATTTACCAAACTAACCAAATACTGATCTTTCTCGGAAGTCACCCCTTTCTTATATTTTTGCACATTCAAAACTTCGTTTTCTCACCAAGAGACCACAAAACCCCTTTCTGAAACAAATATTTAGACTTACACTATTTACTTTTTCACCACAAAGAGTCCCAAAAGCTGATTGGTTAAATATCAACTGTAACTTTTCACTCAGCCGTGAATCAGTAAAACCTTGAAAGGACTAAGAACAGCTTTCAGCTGCAAGGCATACAATGAAAGGACTTCCAGTTATGTGTATTCCCACCCAGCACAGGAAGGCGAACAAGAATAGTCCACCTGCTCACTAGTTAATAGTGCTTCCTTTCATACTTAGATATCATTTCCCTTTTGAATTAAACCTATTTGATAATTGTCCAAAATCAAAAATTGATATCCTGCCTTGTAGTGCGTTTTCAATTACAAACACACGCTAGAATTTGCATGTAAGCTCAGACCAGCTCTTCTGGAAATAAGTTTGTAACAAAGTAAATTTACAACTCTAAGTGCACTGTACTTAAATGTGCACTCAAATTGCAGTCCAGTGGCACCAGCCACTGAAGATGTGCAAAGAGCTTCACAAATATTCGTGTGTTTCAGTCTAAAAATCTTTGGGTGGAACTTAAGGACACAGGATGAGCACCTAGATGCAGTTACCACCAGGAAGGCAGCTGCTGCAAACAAACAGCCCATGAGTTAGGGAAAGGGCAGAAGGGCACTCTGCTCACTTAGCTACGTTGTATGAGGAATTAGAAAGTGAGAAGACATTATTTTTAGCATCTTTTATGATCACAAATAGTGCCACATTGTCTAATGCCCACATACTCTCAGTTCCCAGCAGCAAGATGCCCTCTGGGTGAGGGAAATGTGTGTAGTGAGGTTTGTTACAGACTTCTTAGTGATGTGCTCATTAAGAAGCTATCCTCAAAATTCACCTGAGTTTGGCTTTGCAAATTCTGTATGGCTTAGACCTTAAAATAATTTGTCTGCATCTCATGTTGTGCTGCACACATGCTGCAGCACAACCTCACCTCCCATATTCTGCAGATTAAATTTTACAAATACAGTACAGAGGTGCACAACAGTATGTACACACTCCCTAGACATATGGATATCTGTATGTACCACGCTTTAAAACTGCAGCAGAGAAGCTACAAAGCGTATGACTTCAGAAAACTAGCATTCCCCACTTACACTTTTGTACCTCAAAGTATCTTGGTCTACTTAAAAGAGTTATTCAGAAACAAATTTAGTCATAGACTTTTGTCACAGATCTTTTCCTCATAGATTTAAAGTGAGAAGTCTCCTTGAATCATGTCCTAACTGGGCTAGTCAAACAGTTGAGTCTCGTTCTTACAGCCTTACACAAAACCCAAGAAATGCAGAGACAAATGCAGAGTGTACATACAGATTGACGTTAGTAGTTAATGCTACATTGTAACCCCAATTAATTAAACCAGTGAGAACCTAGGAATGATTCTGAAAGGTGGATAAAAATTTACCTGAATTTGCATCAGGTTTTACATCATGTAGATACAGAAATCAGATATAAAGAAATTTATGTACATGCATCCATACTGTGACACTGGAGTACTTTAGTGACAAGCCTGCAAGTTCATTTCTAAACAAGGCCTTGAAGAGAAGCAGACCTGGAGATTAAAATGTAGAGACAAAATAAATCCATGCTTTGCCTAAAAGAAAAAAATTTTAAAAAAAAGTCACACTTTCCCAGGCTCATGACAGCAGAGGTATAAAGGCTTGTGCTCTGTCTTGCAAAAGGTGACAGTTGTGAATACAAGCCCCTGTTACAAAATAAGGTTTTCTGGACACTGCTATGTGCTTACAGTTAACAAGATGACCTATTATTAGGGATTATTTAGGAACTGGAAAAGGGAGGGGAATTAAGCCACCAATTTCAGACCCTGAAATGGCATTCCTAACAGCCTACAGGCTGTATTGCCAAACTCCGTTTTATCATCCTCTGCAAACTTTATGATGCTTTTCTTACACCTCCATTTACATAATGTCAGTTTTCATATTTAAAAAAACCTGTCCTGTACATCAAGGTATACAGGATACCGTAGAACTCAGAAGAAAGTTCAAAAAAGATTAAAAAGGGGGAAAGGTCAGTAGTTTCATTTTCCTGTTTAAACTTTGTGACAATTTGCACTTGGAATTGGTGAAACCATTCAGCTAAGGACTCTTACCAATCTTGAAAGCATCCAAGTGACTTTAAGCATTGTGACACAGTACAAATACAAATTCATACACTAATAGAGAATTCAGCCTCAAGTTTCCTTCACAGGAAGCCCAAGGCAACCTGGCAACTGATTTTGATGAAGAAAACTGTTTATCACTAGTCAATGGGTGGAGAATGTGGGTTTTGAGGAAGTAGCAGCATCTGGAATATTAATCAAAAGTTAAACTGTCCGCATCAGGCACAGGATGCCAAATATGATAACAATGCATTTGCCAGAATCACAGTTTTTAAAAACGGAATTTTTGATAAACAACAATTTCCTAGTGTTATGCACACAGAAGTGGAAATACTATTAGCTAGGTGCAAAGATCATTAGAAATTACACTGCTAGGCTATGCAAACTCAAGCCCACACAGACATGCACGCACACACACACACAGAGCAGCAAACATCATCTGCATCTAACATCAAGCATTTACATAACCAGCTGGAGTTACCTGGAATAGCTCTTCTGTGGGCTGACAACCAGCATTAGCATCACCCATCCATCAGTCATACCGAATTCCTAAATGAGTTCTGAAGCAAACTCATGGTCAGCTGTAATAAAGGGGCTGTATCACAGAAATTGTTACTGTTTAATTTGATCTACACTATAAACTGAAAGTAGATTACTGTGCATTGCAATCCCATGAAACCTATCCCACAAGTCAGGTTATTGTTTAACTTTGCTGTAAAGAAATCACAACTTCAAGTTTATTTACGTCTTCCTTAGTGGCAGAGCCCTGCGAATGCGTTCTCCTTCACTTTCCAGGCAGAGTCACAAGCAAGAGCAAGACCTCTGAAAAGCCACTGGGCTCAAGCTCAGATGCTGAGCAGGGACCTCCCAGCTCAAGCCCTGCAGCTGGCAGAATGAGGGCAAACTGCTGTTCTCACACAGGTGCTCGCCCTTCTCCAAGGCACTCCCTGTCAAACAGATCCTTACTCAGCCACAGCTGGGAGGCTGGTAACTCAATCCAGCAGAGCTCTTGCCATCCATCAGTCCCTCTGGGATATATGGAATTAGCCCAAGACAACAAAATGCAATCACTGTCAGGCTTTGCAGTAATATGGAGGAAAGGATGCATGAGAAAGCCACACCATGCAAGTACTTCCTCTGCAGAAGAGACTCCAGCAAACTTTTAGGAGTGCTAGTGCTCATGCTATTCTCCAGCATACTTCTGATGCCTGACAGCCTCACCTCTGTGCCTTCTCAGAAAGGCATTGTTTCTAGAAAGGCCATGCCACAGCTGCCCCAGTAGGTCTACCACAAACACAGACAAAGCAAAAGCCAGCAGCTCACATCACAAAGCAGTCTAAGTCTGCTGTAACCCCTGATGCTGGATTTACACTGGTTAAAATAGAGACCAGAATGTATTCCCAGTAGTGTTTTTATCTTTTCCTGGAACACCAATGTTATCTTCACCTAGAATATCTTTTTTTATGTTGTTTATTAAATACTCTGGATTACGAGAGGGATGGAGCACATGTTTTCCATAGTTTCAAAATATCTTTTTACTGTGGAGTGCAAGACTGAAGGCTTGGATAGCTTTAGGATTACCACACAACCTGTTTTCATATAACCTGTTCCTAAGGAAAAATAACGTAAACATTAGTGAGTCTGTGGCAAATCAGTTCCTACAGGGATGAAGGCTTGCTCTGGCAAGATAGTTATTTTAACATCTGACACTTGGATACTGTGATGAAAACTGCTTTTGATTGCCACTGGTGGCACGACTGAATTCAAAGCAAGAATACATTCCTTTGGCTGTGCCCTAGCACCCCATCCTCTTACTTTTGAATACTTCCCCTTCAGCTCCCTTGTACACAAAGGAAATAACAAAGGCATCTGCAGTGAAAAAAGCAGCAGTTTCCATATTCCGTTTTAGTATCACACAGTAGCTCTAACAGCTACAGCCACACTTTCTTCTAAGGCTGTGGACTTTTAAAGATAGACATTATGCGTGGGAGATTAGTGTAAGAAAGTAAGACTGTTACAGGGTGCTGCTAACAGAAGTTTGAGCGGTGGTCTCCTAAAACTAGACTCCTGGTTCATGAAAGCTGCAATCGTGCTGTGATTAACAGAGAGAGCATTACTGAGGATCTAGCAGTCAACATTCACACATGTTCCACTTTCTCTAGCCCGGAGGGTGCCTACACACAAATGCAGGTACAATCGATGCAGTGCAACTGTGCTTGTATGAGTATACACAGACACTGCGGGAGTATACTCCTCTGTTTACTTTTTCCCTAAGGAAATTACTGCTGCAATAAAGGCATTAACTACAACCCAAACACGTTATCTTGACGCTGTTGAAACTCAGCCTTGCCTTAAGACAACTTGGACCAAGAACCGCAGGAGGCTGGGATGCAGGGCTCCCATGGGATGGGCGAGTCCCCCGCACAACGGGGCCCTGCAGGGAGCCGAGAGACCCTGCCGTGGCGATACCGCTGTCCCAGTCCACCTCCAGCAAGTGACTCTTGGAAGCCACCTTGCTCCAGGGGAAAAAAGGACATCCCAAGCCTCCACGGCCCGTGCCATCAGCCCGGCAGGTTGTGCCAGCGCTCCGAGCAGGGAACCGTCTGCGGGTCCGTCCTAACAAGATGCGTGTGTCCCCCCATCGCTCTCCAGCGCCGCCCAGGTCCCGCAGCGCCCCGGCAGAGACCCGCAACGCTGAAGCGCAAACTCCCCTTTTCCCGCCATGCCAGCGGCATTCCCCCGGGCACACCTCCCCCCAGACGCAACAGGCACACACACACACACACACACGC
>VXBO01004315.1:0-21532 GCA_013400135.1 Rhinoptilus africanus
TCTTGGCACGGAGTAACGGCAGGGAGAGGGAGCCTGGCGTGCGGCGGGCTTTAAAAGGGCTGCCCGGACACGCGGGCTGTGCTGCCGAAAAACCCCGGGCATCAGCAACTGTTGTGGAAATGTCTTACGCGTGAGCGTTTGGGATGCTGTGGGGGGCGCGGGGTCACAACAGGCCGTGCGTCCCTTGCCGGGAGGCTTGTTTGTTCCGCCGCAGATGCATCGCCAGGATTTTCCTCATTACTCGGTCCCACAAAATCCTCACTCAGCAAAACGCATCGCCGGCTCATTCGCTTCTCCAGCAGCCTATCTCCCCCTGTCAGGTAACTCGGTGATTGGCATCATACTCCATTCGCTAGGGAGCACTTCCCTAAAATCTGCCCGCTCCCATAGGCAGCGCAGACTTGAAATCTGACACACACAACTTTTTCAGAAAGGAAAAATCTGACTGAACCTGTGGTAATTACAGTATTAACACTGAGGAAAGCAGGACTCATTTACCATCTTTGCCCTAAATTCCCTGTGCAAGTAACTCACTTCGTCTCCATACGTGCCGCTTCCTTATCTGTAATTAGGGACAAGCCTGTCTCTGCCTCCCTTCCTTCATCCTCTGTCTGCCTTGTGATTTTGACCGCACGCTCCTGGAGCTAAGCGAGAAGATGGCTGGCTAATATTTTTTAAAAGGCTTGCCCCAGCTGAGAATTAATCAAGACAAAAACAGGTTTCTTGAGTGAAGCATCTTGCCAGTCTCAGCACAAATGAACAGGCATAGGCACTAATTAATTAAAGAACAAATTAGTAAAAGTAAAATGAGCTGGTTTTGCACACAGCCTGAGCAGTTCACCCTTGCAAGCCACCCTCTAATTCCATTAATTTACAAACTGCAAAGCTAGGGTCTAATTATTTCCCATCATTTCCTCTGCAAACTATAAATACACTGGGCATACCTGGTACAACCTTTAGAGAGAAAGAACTTAAGCACAAAACACAAGGGTAATAACTCCTGCACCATCTGTTTCAACAACTTTGGATGACTTACAACTTTTCCACGTTTTAATTTCCCTACCTCTAACGACAGAGATACTTCATAGCCACGATGGAGCTTGCTCTTCTACTCTTCCTCCCTGCCTTTCCTGCACAGTATAAGCTCTGTCCCCAGAAAGGAGTCCTCCTTTCTAAGGACATAAAGATGGCCCCATACAAGCAGATCTGTTCTTGGTCTGAGTTCCCAATACACCACCTATTTTTCCTGTGGCACCAAACAGTTCCGCCTCCAGTCTTTCTCCTGGTCTGTATGGCTTCTAGACCAGTTGGGCAATGGAAACCCGAAGGTGATTCAAATACCATCAGTGTCCCTATTGGTATACAGAAATGCCTATGCACAAAGCTCCCTATTAAATGGTAAAAACTGGGTACAGCTCTGCACATAAATTATGTTGAAAAAGCGTCAAGTCAGATAATCGTTATTTAACAAGGGTGCCCACAGTATTGCAAACACATAACAGAGCCCAATTTGGCATATTTACTGTAAACTAGACATCTGAAGGCTCAAAAGCAGCTCACACGCTGCTATCTGGGTAAGAAAAGGGGTAGAAATCACTGGATTTCACCTTTCCTTAAGGCAAGAAATCATCAGTTCCCAAGAGAATTCAGTTCTTAATATGTGTGGAATAATTTATAAAGCCAAGATCTGAGGTAGAAGCGAGAGTTTCTAAATGCTGCTTTTAAATACAAAATAGTAAACACTGACACACAGTGTGTATATTTCAGACAGAAGCAGAAAAATGGATGAGGAAGGGGGGAGGTCCCACGCGACCCTTAAAATAAAAGGTACTTTCACCCCAGCCTCCTTTCACCACCATCCTTTAGCACATCTTATTGAAATGACAACTTTTCAAAGCCACTTTAGTGTAAAATTTAGCTCTCAAGTCGTCACTGTTCTTTCTCACACCAATATCAACAGCTAATTAGAAACAGAGTCATTTGGGACACAGACATTATACTGCTCCAGAATCATTCTTTTATTAAATCTTCCATGCTAGGAAACCCAGTCAGAGTCACTAGCCTAAATGGGAAATCCTTGAGATAGCTAGATTGCACCAGCAGGCTAACCACGGCTTGGGTGACATGCTTGTATGAAGGAGTAAGACCCTGCATGGGAACCGGGGAAAGCCAACAAAGAGAGAAGGGCTGATGTACTCTACTTTTGTCCATCCCGGGTGGAAAGTGGATGAAAGGGGCAGGGACACACTGGGACCCATACCAACATTTAAGCTGTTACAATAAAATAATACTTACAGGAACCAAGAAGAATAAACCTCAGAAGCATTGCAACGCTGGGCCATTATGTTCACAACGGTGACTCAAGTGGTAGGTGAATTACAGCTTTCACAAAACTTTTTGTTAACGACTGAGCCTAAAATCACAGCCTGGACCTAGTGACCTCTGTTCACCTCAGCTTTCCATCTGCTTTTTCTCTCCCCAACTGCATCTGTATATTCCCATCCTGTAGCCAATTCACATCGATTCCCCTACACAAGAACTCAAGCACTGTGCAGTCTCGCCAGCAGAGGTTCAATCTGCATTGATCCTGGTGGCACGCTACCACTCAGGCTGTGACAGCTCCGTCCCTGCGGGTTGGAGTGGAGGGCCAGTAACCCTTGATTGCCTCCAGTCAAAACCCTGGCCTCGAAAGAGGAGAGGCAGCACTCAACCATGTCAGATGAGCCCCAGGCAATAGATAGAAACTAAAAGATTTGTGAACCAGTGGTAGATCTGTTAACTGCGTTACCCTTTTCTCAGACAGTCTCATCCAAGGTGTCAGCTATCACCTGAAGACACACATCTACTTGTTCAGCTGCCCCCACTCCCCACCCTGCACTTGCAGTCACCACCCGCCCCACACCATGCTCCTGCCTCCCTTGGCCAAATCTACTCCCTGTCCCCTTGTTTGTTCTTGTTGCTGTGACCAGCACTCCCAGTCCCCGCTCCACCACTTTGCAGGGCAGGCGGCCACTACCTGAGGGCGCTCCCCTTTACAGGCTGGGGGGGCTGCAGCGAGGCCCAGCTGGGGCCCAGGCCGGGCGGCGCTGCTGGGCCCTGATCCCTGTGGCAGGGACACACCATCGCTGAGGCCTGAACGCGCCTTCTGTGTGTGCTCTGAGCTCAGGTGATGGTTAACGTGTCAAAACATTCTACTGAGGATCCCTAAGGAACCTGCTTGTGCCCATAGTTTGGGTGGGAGCTGCTTTCTGGGCCTCTTCAGCCCTCTGCCTTTGGCTCCTACTTCAGTACACCATGTTTTTCCAGACCCAGCTTCTTCTTTCCCTGTTCCACGTACAGGGCTTCCCCTCCTCGTGCCTCACGCTGTGTCACCTCTGGACCCAAAGGAACCATCAGTTGAACCCAACGGGCCTTTTGATAACACTTTGGATTAGGCCTTCCTTTAATCCATTCTTAATTCTGCTTTCTCTTCCTTCTCCATGATCACAAAACATCGGCCCCTTCAGGTCACACAAAATACAACCACTAACTCACCTCCTCCTCAATTTAGTCTCATTAGTCCTTTAATGGTTGCACTGGCTTTCCCTCTACTAATGCCTCTTCTCACTGTATTCAAAACTCTGCATACTT
The DNA here is from genome assembly GCA_013400135.1 of Rhinoptilus africanus. Lineage (NCBI taxonomy): Eukaryota > Metazoa > Chordata > Aves > Charadriiformes > Glareolidae > Rhinoptilus > Rhinoptilus africanus. The sequence continues at coordinate 3,631 of VXBO01004315.1, forward strand.
GCTCCATCCTTCTAATGAAATAACCTACTTTGCATTAACCTCAGTAGCATGTTCGTAAGCATCTCATAAAAACTGTTTAGTCATCCAAAAAATTAAATTTTAAAAAATCCTACTAGAAACTATTACTGAAAAATACTGTCTAAATACAGCGTATGTACGTGACAACTGCTCCTGTTCTGCAACAGGGGGCATGCAAAGGCATGCACATCAGAGATGACAGTCTTTCCCCATAGTTTCAGTGAACAAAATGTCTAAGATCAAATATTACTGCATAAAGTGGGAGCTTTTTGTGGGTTATTAAATTGTGTACATACAGAGATCATCGCATAAAAGCATTAATGAAAACTGTTTGGCATTGCCTGTGCCCTTCTTCAGCAATGTGCCTAGCGAGCAACCCCTTCTGTCTCCCCCAGTGCACTCTTCACAGCTACTGTTTGCTTACGTTTGATTCAGTGCTGCAGGCTTTGTAAAAAATGCATGGCTTCCAAAGACTAAGAGAAACATTACCTTTTCTGCCTGGAGGGTGAATCAAAGTTCAGGGCCAGGCTGGCTGTTTTGGCTTAAGAGAAAAAACCCCCCTTTGTGATGGAGTCTTTGATTTGTTTGCTTTTCTATATTCATTTTGCATGAATATAAATGACCAAAAGTGCAAGGCAAAAGGGAGCGAGACATGATTTTTAACCTGGCAGCCTCATGCTGTCACAGGTCTGCAGTCTCTGCTCAGCCCTGACCAGTACAGTTTAATATCTTCATCAATGACATAGACAGTGGGATGCAGTGCACCCTCAGCAAGTTCACAGATGACACCAAGCTGAGTGGTGCAGTTGACACGCTTGAGGGACAAGATGCTATCCAGATGGAGCTGGACAAGCTTAAGAAGCAGGGCCATGTGAACCTCATGGGGTTCAACAAGGCCAAGTACAAGGTCCTGCACCTGAATCAGGGCAACTCCTGGTATCAATACAGGCTGGGGGATGAAGGGATTGTGAGCAGCCCTGCTAAGAAGGACTTGGTGAACTGGTGGATGAAAAATCGGACATGAGCCAGCAACGTGCGTGCAGAAAGCCAAGCGCATCCTGGGCTGCATCAAAAGAAGTGTGGCCAGCAGGCTGAGGAAGGTGATTCTGCACCGCTACTCCACTCTGGTGGGACCTGCCTGGAGTACTGACTGCATCCAGCTCTGAAGTCCTCAGTACAAGACAGATATGGACCTGTTGAAGCAGGTCCAGAGGAGGGCCACGACGATGATCACATCTCCTGTGAGGACAGGCTGAGAGAGTTGGTGTTGTTCAGCCTGGAGAAGGCTTCAGGGAGATCTTATTACAGCCTTTCAATACTTGAAGGGTGCTTATAATAAAGATGTGAACAGACTTTTTAGCAGGGCCTGTTGCTATAGGGCAAGAGGTAATGGTTTTAAACAAAAAGAAGGTAGATTCAGACTATATATAAGGAAGAATTTTTTTTTACAATGAAGGTGGTGAAATACTGGAAGAGGTTGCCCAGAGAGGTGATTTCCATTCCTGGAAACATTGAAGGTCAGGTTGGATGGGGCTCTAAGCAATCTGCTCTAGTTGAAGATGTCCTTGCTCATTGCAGGGGGGGGGGGGGTTAACTAGAAGACCTTTCAGGGTCCTTTCCAACCCAAATCATTCTATGATTATAGAATCATTGCCTGGGGAACATAGGTGTTGAGCCAGCACTGTACGATTACCTCTCTGCATCTCCATCCACAGGATAAGCAATGGAGAAATCTGGTGACAGTGTCCCTGTGTGTCAAACCCCTTTCTGACAGACCACATAGAGCAAAGAAGCAGCAACCAAAGGGTTTTCTCCCTAAATCCTTTCTCATGGTGCAAAGAGCCTGTGCTGTCACATGTTGCCAAAGAGAGGCGCGAGTGGGTCAGGCTTGGAGCCATAAAGCCAGTTCCTGATCCAAAAGCAAGACGTGTCAAAGCAGCCCCCTAAAAAACATGTAAATCAAACAACTATCAGTCCTGCTCTGGGCAGCAGGTCCTACAGCTCAAGTAGTACCATGGGGCTGTAAGCTGAGGATCTCCCAAGAACTTTTTATTGTAGAAAGGAATACCAATATTTTTTAAGAAGTCAAGCAGAAGACAGCATGTTTCACTGAAACCTCAAACTTATTGAGGTTATATATAAGAAGATCCCACACCTTCCTTTTTATTTCTAGGGTCCTTCCTCGTCCATTAGCAATTTCAGTATCTGTAAAAGGCTGTATTTGCTGGAAGGTGGTTAAGCCCTGAAATGCATGGGCAGGAGGAGAAAGTCAGGTGTTCTAGAGATTTCCTCAACTAATACAAAGTTTATATAAAATCTTTTTATATTCACAGTTGTACCTGCAACTCTTTTAAAGATTTACTGATGCCTCCAACAAAACTTTGAAAAAACAATCCAGTCAGAAGCAATTTCACTTACATATCAGACTTTAGGGTTTGGGTTTTTTTCATTTTATTTCTTTTTTTTTCCTTTAAAAATAAGAAATTTGCATGAAAAAAAAGATCTTCAATACTTAATAGCTCATCTCCTTCTGCTCACATGCCACCTGAAGTCATGATCTTTGGTTTATGGCATAATTAGTTGCTATGGAAATAACATAATCATAGACACAGAGAAAATATTTTGGGCATGATTTGCAATGCTCTTTATTTAAGCCTAAGCACAAGTTACTTTTGCAGAAATCTCCCTGCTTTTTCTGTGCTCTCATCTGCATAACGTTTTTCATCACCTCTGCCTGTGCACTTATAGAATAGAATCATAGAATTGTTATGGTTAGAAGGGACCTTTAAGATCATCAAGTCCAACCATTAACTTAACACTACCAAGTTACTACTAAACCATGTCCCTCAGCACCACATCTACGCATCTTTTAAATACCCTCAGGGATGGGGACTAAAACGCTTCCCTGGGCAGCCTGTTCCAATGCTTGCCAACGCTTTCAGTGAAGAAATTTTTTCTAACATCCAGTCTAAACCTCCCCTGACACAATTTGAGGCCAATTCCTCTTGTCCTATCGTCTATTACTTGGGAAAAGAGACCAGCCCCCACCCCACTACAGCCTCCTTTCAGGTAGTTGTAGAGCACGACAAGGTCTCCCCTCAGCCTCCTTTTCTCCAAGCTAAACAACCCCAGTTCCCTCAGACGTTCCTCATATGACTTGTGCTCCAGACCCCTCACCAGCTTTGTTGCCCTTCTCTGGACACACTCCAGCACCTCAATGCCTTACTTGTAGTGAGGGGCCCAAAACTGAACACAGTATTCAGACACACTGATATTGGTACATGTACTACTCGCACTGAAGGCATTTCCTGCACCCATATTTGAGCATCTACATTTTCAAACAGCGATGAGAGCGCACATGCATGCAGAAGAGCTGGTGCCAAGTCAGACAAAACAAAACAAAACAAAAAATCTCTTTAAAAAATGACTTGGGGGCCCCAAACCCCTATGCACTACAGAGCTCCCTTGCCATTTGTGCTTTCTAGGCTTTTATCATGCTATTCTTTGCTAATTATTTCTTTTGTCCAATAATAAAAGTTTTAAGTAAGGAGGTTCCATGTTTCCCCAGCAAATTCTGTATATTTAAATCCTGGACAGAGAGGATTATTGCTGCAGGTGAAAGGCAAGCAGTGCCAGTCTCTGAACTCCTGGAGAAGCAGAAGCCCTGTTCCTCTGCCAACGCTCTCAGCAATAAAGAATGAAAGAACAGAAATAAAGAATCCACCTGACACCCCATACAAGATGAGTTGTGGCCCAAAGAAAATCTTTGTCAAGACCTGTCTTTGCAGTGTCAGCAGGTCTGAGCAGCATGAATGCAATTTATGTGGTAGTTTTCTTAAAATCAGGTTACTTTCTCTAACCCGAGAGATAAGCTAATGTTCAAAGAAATACCACTTCAAACACACACGTGGTACTCAGGATCTTTCTGTCAAGTATAAAGCAATCAATCAGACATGAAAATCTTTAAACTACACAGTTCTGATGCTTTGTGAAAGCAGGTATTTTAAAGCAGAAGCAAACAAAACAAAACAATGACTTTGGAAGATTCAAAGATTCATTAATGTTCCCTAACTAGTGTCTGCCTTTTAACATCTTCATGGATTTTTTCCTTAAGTATTCAAAATGAATTCTCTTTTTGTCTTGCATCCTCAGAAAGAGGGCTAGGGTTTCGCAAGCATATGAGCATGAAGCAAAGTTCATGTAACTGCATTTCAGCTCCATTTCCAAAGCAATGAAAGCCCAACAGCATTCACTGACCTCACAGGGATCCAAATGCTCAGCACTTTTGAGAATCAGGTCACGAAGAGCCCATTTCAGTGAGGTACTCAACCAGAGTTTTCACTGCACCCAGATATTCATTTACTTAAACAGTAAGCACACACTTAAATGCATTTGTGAGTGGGATTGTACATAAGCATGAGAAATGTAGTGTTTAAAAGGCTGCAGATCAAGCTGGATTCTGTATACAGCTGCTGTAGCAGAAAGAATTGCTCCATGAGCACACATCTTTGAGGCTACTGCTTTGCCGATCTACCTGTGGACCTGGCTGGGAGGTGCCTTCAGCCAAAACAAGCCAAGTTCAGGTGGTTTGAAATGGGCTAAGAAGCTCTCCTACCAGCAACTCAGTCAATAGATGTGCACAAGCACACCAAGGCCCCAGGGCAGGCTGGAGAAATGATCTCTGCTGCTGCATTGCTGGGTCTGAGCCTTTGTCTTCATAGCCAAAAGACCTCAATTTGCTCCTAGCTTCCTTAGGCTCCTTCCAAAATCCTAGCTGAAAGATAAATATACTTCTTTTCCCAAAAAAGAGCTCCTAAGGGAGCAATAGATGTCATTTTCATCTTGAAAGATAACAACTTCTTGGAATAAGCAAATAGAGATTATTTTTTATGACACAGAAGTTCTGTCACACTAACTCAGTGCATTTCTTACAACGCAAGCTGTACTGGAGAGAGCTTAAAATTAGAACTGAAGTATTAAAGAGCCTGCAACAGATCAAAAGTGTATTTGAAAGGGAATAATAAACAAAAACACTACGTTATGATTAAATACTGATATTAAAATGTAATGGATCTGTACAAAGAAAATGCATCTGGCCATATATATTTTTATACATTGTTCCTTTCCTTGATGTTGTAAGGAATCACAAGGCTTATACCATCCCACATAGTAAAAGTAAACAGCAGTGGATCTCTTATCCCTGACATCTGTGTAACCATTCAAGCAAAAACAGAGGAGCTTCTACTATTAAAAAAAAAATAAATACTGGTTAGGAGCACAAGCTTTGGCTTTCTACTTTGCTATTCTGAGCATTCATAACAGTGAACAGTCAAAAAATAACTTCAGGGATACTACCAGCAGACATACTTTCAAATATATTTTTTGAACAGGTAACACATACAGCTAAACAATTTAAACTGACAGCCTAGGATTTACACTCCTAAAAGATGTATTAGTGAGTGTAATAGTGATAATGCTTGAAATAAAAATGCTCTTTTGGAAGAAAAAGTGTCAACTGCACTGGAAACCGTATATCTGTATTTACTTGTTCACATCACCACAATATGGCTCTTTTTATATTTCACTGTCAAAAATCTGTAAAAAAGCTCATTTCCCTAAGGAAGGATACATCTACACAGAAGGAAGAGGCACTTGTATTTTAAGGCAGCACAGGTGATACCCTTTTTGCAAAACATATCCAAACTCAGTTACCAATGATAATACAGAGGCCCTAATTCAGCAAATTCAAGTTGTCTAAAAAAAAAAAAAAAAGAGAGAGAGGAGTGAGAGAAACTCATCCCTATTCATCCCTATTTATTAAGGTGCTTAATACTATTAAACTTTAATTGTGGAGCTTTGTTTGGATAAAAATAAGGACATAACTTAGAGCTTTAATGATAAAGAATGAAAGATAATCTGTGCCTGAATTTAGATGCTCTCATTGAAAAGGTACTTCCAAAGTATCTGTTTAGGCTTCACAGTCACCACCCATTTTGCACACTGGCTAAGATTCTGGATTTAATCAAAACCAAATCTGTGCCTAAATTTCACCTGAGTGTTTGTGCTCAGTGTTTCCTCTTGGTTCGCACTAGTCTTTCAGATATTCCTACTCTGTAAGAAACACTTGGCACTGGACCTTTGCAAAATTTAATCCTGCTAAATGTAAGCCCTAGCATACGTTAAACTGCTAAAAATGCAAGGTCAACCTCTTCTGCAGTCTGACCTCCAGGCTGTTTGTTTACTGTGCTGTATTTATGGGGATTTTAGTAAAGGCAGATTTATATACTAAAAATGATTTCTGCATCAGATCACCAAGAAGCCAACTGGAAAGTGATTAGAAGCATTTCCCAAAAAAAAGGGTATCTATTCTATGATCGTTTTCAGAAATGGCAGGGAATGCAGAAAGAAGAACCAGCTCTCCTGATTTCTGTAGACTGCATTTTTGCCTTTAGACAGGATTTCTTATTTGATGGGAAATGAGGACCTCCTTAGAAGCATCTTTATTTCACACATATTTCCAGGTATCTGAAGACCATATTAAGTTTCTGCATAGCTCTGGTATTGCTAATGATATTTCTCTCAAATAATGCATAATTATGAGCCTATAAAACTTTAATTAAGATGCTTTATAGCCTTTTATAAGTGTCTCCCGAACCTATGCTGTAGGGTAAACTGAACTTTTAATTTCTATTTGTTATGTTTACACTGTGCAAAGAGATTCATTACAGTAAAAGCTAGTTATTCGTTTCTTAGAAGACTATACAAATTCCTTGGTTAAAGTCTGTCTTGATAAAGCAAACAAATAATCATTTTTGTTTGCTTCCACTTTGCTGGGAAATAGAAAAGCTAAACAAACTGTAACACAACTCTACCAATTCCTATAGAGGTCAGACACTACAAAGCCAAAACCATACCTCTGCTGCTTTCCACATGCTACGAATCAAAGCTACTGAATGTATTTGCAAGAGCAAAAAGTGAAAAAACCCAGAAGGTAATTATACTCACTGCCTGGCTCAAAGAGCATAGTGCGTTTGGAGTCTGATCCAGAACATGCTGAAGTCATTGCAAGGTGCTCTTCCAATCTCAACACCTCAAGGGTCTGGCTGCTCTTAGGCCAGGCAAATCTTGGAGCAAGCTTCTGCTCCCACTGATGCGTGGATATTGTTGTGAGCAGGACTCCTACAAATTGGTCATACACAGATGACAAATATGCGCTAGATTTTTTTAATGCAAGACAGAGAGGCAGGAGGCTTGAATCCAGGACTCCCTTCACCACTGTGGAGTGGGATTTCTTAATTGATCTGTTTAAGATAGGATAGGTATGCTAAGTATGACGAGACAGATGTAACAAGGCATTAAAGCTCCAAGAAGCAGGAGGGGAGGGGAGAAGAGCTGACATCCTCATCAGAGCTTTTGAGGGCTCCCTGCTGGCCTGCCAGCTCTGTGGGTCAGACAAGTAGTGCCAAAGGCATTCTGGACACTCGTTCTTTCAGCCAGGCCACAGAGCCCGTCCTGCAGTGAAGAATGCAGCACCTTTCTTGCCTCACAAAATAAGCATGGGATGAATTTCAACAGAAACACAGCCCTTTACAACAAATTTTTTAAAATGTAACCCAAAAGAAACCAACAAACATCAGCTTATGAATAAACAACTGAAATCAGAAAAACACAAGCTCTAGCAGCATGAAACTCCCCTGGCCTGGCACTGGGAGAGCACATGTTCTCCACTCCTACACTCCTTGCAAAATGAGCAGGACTCACACCACTGCAGTACGCTGCATCCAGCAGTCTGATAACAGCTATTAGCCCCAATTTGCGTCCTGCCATAATCCTGGCCTGGCCTTAGCTGCTCCTCCAGCAGCAAACCCTGCTAGAAAGGGAACCGAGCCAAAGTTGGCTTTGGCAAGACAGAGGTGCAAATCTGATTTTCCTTCACGGAATAAGTTACAGATCCTGCAAGCTTGTGCCTCATGCAGCTGGAAGCTGACTGCTTCAGATGAGAGGAATTTATCATTATTATTTTAGTATGAGAGCAGCTCACTGATTGCAGCTTGACAACTCGAGTTAATTAGTTGATGAAGGGTCTGCTGCACACTGGCTGGCTCCACATCTGTGGAGGATGACACAATCAGCAGAATGAAATCCATACTTAAAAGGACTTTGGTCTGTTTAATCCTAAACTACAAATCACAAAATCCACATAACAAAACCTGCAGATCAGAGGAATTACACAAGAGGTTCCCCTTTCCCTGTCCCTTGGGACAGTCTGGTCTCTGCTGCTTACTGAAGCTCATAAACAGACAGACCTGACTTCAAAAGCATCCTCTTTTCTTCATGGAGTCCCAGTGGTTCTCAATAATAAGATAACTGGTTTGAGCTCAACCTGGCAATGTACCCTTATGTCTGCTTTCCCCAGCAGGGAAATACCAACTTGCAGGTTTTCCTTTGCTCTTGCCAAACAGCAGGTAGGATTTACTCACCTTGCCAAAGAAATTACGTCAAGATCATCTGGCCTCACCTATCAGATGAATGCGCAGAGCACACGTGCTATTTGCATCCAAGTTTGCAAAAAGTTAAGGTTTTTACTAAACAGTCAGCTAAAATAGTAGGTGAGGCCATAATATCCCAAGCTCCTGAGAAGCAGTGGAGAAGCACAAATGGCAAGGGAAAATGGCTCGGGAGTGATCTACATGGGACTGGAGCCGCTGAAAGGCACTAAGCAATGAGGGACAGGAGAAGCACATTACCTATTGGGAACAAGAACAGGCCATTGCTGGTAGACCAGGAGCCTCGTATCAGTGAGAGCCACTACAAAAATTCAGCCAGCCCTCTGACAGACTCCACCTGTAATTACATGTCATAGCTGTAAATCTCTCTGGGGCCCTAGTTCTTAGCACAGAGAAAAGCATTTTTTCCCCCTCTACCTTTCATATCCACATTTTTCAGTTTTCAGGGCACAGGCTGCTTCTCACTCCCTTTTTACTTATCACCAAGGAAGATGAACTGCTCTTCTAGGTGCTCTCTTAAATCAAAAAAGGAAACTCCCAGAGTCACCAGGCATGTCTGAAATGTGGTCAATCAGAGGTTGCTGGAGAGCAATCAAAAGGAAGAAGGTCGCTTCCTTTAGACAAAAATGATGAAATTTCAAGACACGCAGCTCTTGTCACCAGAAGCGATGAGCAGAATATATAACTCAAGAGTCATCTCACCTGGGCCTCCTGGGTCCTGAAAGGGGCTGCAGAGAAACACACAGTGATGGGCACAGGAGCCAGTATTTAAGAAGTAAGAGATGTGCATGATGAACAGAAATGTCTGGGTTCAGAAGCCACTACAAGGCTGTACTACTTTAATTCTTGCATGTTTTAATCTTGTTTTATCCACATAAGGACTCTGTTGATGGAGTCTGCATTCCTCTAACAGAAACATTTCAGTGCTGGATCCCTGCCTGTCTACACTTCTTGAAGTACCATAAAAGCAGATGAAGATTTTTTTGTGTGTTATAGGACTATTTCCACCCAGTTTGAGAGTAGCTCAAAGGAACTGGCTTCAACAACTTTGCCATGATTTAAGCTTATTTTTTGACCATGCTGAGCTCTGACAGAAGACAGTCTCCAGTGAGAGCTGTGCTTTATTCTGCCTCCACTAGGATGCTATTGAAAATCTTGGGATGAATCAGTGCAGCACAGGTGCTGCACGCAGTTTAAAAGCAAAGCATTCTGCTGCAATAATGTTTGAGCATTTAGGGGACCTCAAAGATGATTTTTTGTTATTAGGCTCTAAACAAAATAACACCTTCCATGTTGACATTAATTTCTATAACATGGCTTTAAAAACTAAACAACCCCAAAATTCAGTAGATTGCACTCAGGATGGCAATGCCTCAAAATTAGAAGCAGCATGTTGGCATTTTTCCCAGAAAAAAATATAAAAATATATATATACGTTGTGTGTAAGGCACTTTGTTTTTCACAAGATCAATGAAGCTCTGGGGCTTATTCCACCTCACTCAGCCAGAGGCAGGACAGGCTGGTCTTTGCAGTGCATGAACACTTAGGCACTAGAAGGAGTCTGTTTACCCGAACAACTGTGTGTGCGCATCAGAAGTAGTGAGCAGCACAGGGCTTTCAAATCCATGATGCTGAGCCTTATCCTTCCTATCCAAGACAGAGACCTTAACTTGAGGACTGCTTGTCCCATGCCAGTGCTTCCAGGACACAGTTCTTAGGCTATAATAAGCAAGCTCCTAACAGCAGGTTGAGGAGACTTAAAGAATCCCCTCAGTCATCCCCAGCCAGTTGCGAACAAAGCCCTGCACTAGCAGCAAGGGTAGCTAGGATTTTTCTGTGGGATCAGGTTACAGAAGCTCCTAATCTTAAATCCTCCACCAAAGCTACAGCACTGATGTCTGCAGCTCTATTTGAACCAGCAAGTGTGAGTCAATTCTTGCAGTAACAGGGCAGACGAGATGCAATTCCACACGTACCCTTACGCACTCTTGAAGAGGCATCTGAATGCTGTCCAAAAATTAATTACATAGCATGACAAGCTCTGACAATTAGCTAACTATACTGCTTGATGGCTAGGATTTTAAATAAGGATCTTTCAAGGGGGAAACTCTGAAACAGACAGTCTGAGCTGTCATGAAAGTGTTGCACTGATGAGACAGCCCTTCGGGCTTCACAACTGTGACTGCAAAGGAAAGAAAAACACACAGGGGAAAAGGACCTATTTAACTGCACCTGTACCTCATATCCATCATCAGGACATCACCCCTTGCAAGAGCGCTAGAACAGAGGAGGACTTGGGTCTTTCCCAGACTGCAGTTTGCCCCCATGAAGCAGCAAGGGAAGCCAGGACCACCACCTGCTCTCACTGGAGCTGGAAGAGGTGGCTTTCTGTCACAGTGCATCGGGCAGAGATCACAGGCAGGCCTGCAAATACAGCCAGTCCCAGTACAGTGTGACAGCAGGACCAGCACCCTTGGCACCAGCTAGACCCAAAAATGCACTGCCGCCAAAATCCCCCATGTATCCACTCTAAGCAGCCCTGAAGGTTGCTGCTCCTCCACCTCATCACTGAAGGGGAGTTCTGGCAAAGGGCTTTTGCTGCCACACACCGTTCAGGCAGATTTCTCTGTTGGCTGCTTGTGGAAATCAGTGTTTCACTCGCACAGCCCTTATGTCTTTTGGGTAAGAAAACAACACTCCCACATTCTCAGTATTCTCCCTTTGTATGTAAAGGGAAGGGATGAAGAGGCAAGGATTTCAGGATAGTAAATAACCAGAGTGACTTGACAGAAAATAAATCAGCACTTTGGAGTGATCATGGCAACAACTTTTGGCATTGTGGAAGAAGAAACAAAATTTCTTACACAACAAATGAACTATGATCTCGTATTTGCAACACATACTTTCAGCGCAGCCAATTACTGTATAGGTAGTGGTGACTAAAAGTCTTATGTTATCATTTACAGATCATCTATGAGATGACTCAATTTAGTCACTTGTGTACATATATATGTATATCTATATATCAGTATATAATTTTTTATGAAAAAGGATTGGGGAATGAAATAGGGAAGATGGGTTTCAGTGGAAGCTGAGTGACTGTTTCCCTTCTATACATGTGAAAATCTTATGTCTCTTCACAAGTCTGTTGCAAACATATTTCAGTCATAAAAAATGTTATTTCAAGTATTTGCTTCACAATTTGCTATTCTTCTCTGATATGACTACCTGCATTTCTTGGCAGTTTCACTTCCCTGATTGGATTACTCCTGAGTCTTTAGAAGGTTTCAGGTCGGTTCTGGTATCAGAATCTTAAGAACTTCACTGATACCCCTGAGAAATTGATAATTTCAATGGGGTTTATGTTTATTTTGCAAATTTTTATTCTTGGGTTGGACTTTGTCAGGGTTGAGCTGTGACCTGCCAGCTCATTTTGCTTCTTTAGAATCAAAGATGAAATATCTATCTAGATATGTGCATTGAAGCGCTGTTCACTTAAACTAGATCTGCTTTTAACACCATATGCTAATTAACCATCAGGTTTTGATATTAATCCCTCAGAGGCTCACAGTCCTCAGTCACGATTCAGATGTATAATCAAGACTCTCAGCCACTGAAAAACAACTTCACTACAAAGAAATCAAAAGCACTGGATGGATTTACACCAATTGAGAACCCAGCCAACCGTCTTAAAACTGCAGAGGCTTCCGCTCAAGCAAGCACCACCACTGAAGTATTTCTCCCCCATGTATTTTCTGCCTTTTTCATTCCTGTTGCTGTTGTGGAAAATATCTGCAGCAGCATTTCTTAACTGCATGCTGGGGTTTGCCTACATTTCCCCTTTTCTTTTGAGTAGCAGCTCTGTTTTCCTGATTCAGTTGAGTTATGGTTGCCCAGGCTCGACTCATGTATTTCATGCTGCTATGGCACAGGTGAGATGCCCTTCCCTCAAGCTGTCACCAGCCTTGCTGGAGAATCAGCTGCCAGTGAGGCCTCAGCATCTAGGGAGGAACCTCACGTGTCGCAATGTTAGACTCCCTCTTGCTCCTCCATCTGGGAGCACGGCTGGCACCTGCTCTCTCAAGGCAAGCAGCCAGTAAGGGCCAGAAGTCACTTCACACCGTTAGTTGTTACCTGCCAATCCACATACCCAAGCCAGCTTCACTTGAGAGTATGGCTTTTAGATTTATTTTTCCTTCCAGGCAAAGGGTTGGCAGGACACTGCTGCCGAATACATCTTTTGTTAAAGCCTCCCATTGCTGCTGAATGCCATAGTTTAGTCTGTATCAGGGTCTTCATCATAGCCCTGTTTATGGGGGTTTTTTTCCCCAAGTGTTTTTGGAAGATGCATGGTCTGAATGAAGACTGCCCAGGACAGAGGCACAGTGCAATAATGCATGGAAATTTCCCTAAAGGAGATGAGAGGAAATGAGGAGGCAAAATGATTCCCTGGAGTAGGGACCCACACAGCCATGGCAATAAGAAAGCTATTGGGATTTATCAGCTCTCCAAAATTCAGATGTTCTTTTCCTTCTCCCTATGTGGGCCGATGCAGCACCAACTGAAGTCAGTGGGAGGTCCATCTGAGAGTCTGAAAAGCACAGAGGCAAACTTTTGAGAAACTTTCATTTCAAGAATAATTTACATCTGTCTGCCTGTAGATGTGAAGTAGCTAAATATCAAACATCTGCAGCTACTTTACTGATAGCTGCGCTTCTACACTGAGCCTGTTGAGTTTGAAAAACTTGATGTGGCTCCTGATGTGCTAAACAAGAGCATTAGATCTGGCCTTTTGCTAGGAGGAGGAAGGGAAAGATGGCAGACAGTCTACTTTCCAGATGAAACAAGAAGAACTAAGACTTTGTTCCTAAAAACTAAGTAGACTGAAGCCAGAAACAAAGTTTCCATTCCACCTCTGACACAGACCTCCAGTGCTGGGTAGGTCATTCACTCCCCGTGCTTCAATTTTGCTCTCCAGCCCTTTTTTTTTTTAACACCCTCTCTCACCAGCTTGTCGAGGTTTCTAGGTATCAGTGCAACACTACTGGCAATGGACGTGCTCTATGACAATAGTAATAACAATGTAATTATAATGATAAGGAAGAGGTACCCAACACAAACCTGAAATCCGACTATGAGCGCAAGGAACATGAACACAAACTCATACATAACTCATACATAAGCATCTTAGCATACATAACGTATGCGAAGATGCTTTTTTTACTGGTATCAGTGGGTACCAGGAGGGAGCTTTTCCGAGCAAGATATCAACTTTGCTGTTAATTACCATTATAGCAACTGCTAGTCTTCACTAAAGTGTTTCTTGCTTTTACTAGAAGAGCAATTACGTGTATAATCATTCCAATGTTACTTTGTGCTCAATCATTACACTGGCTGGATGAAAACTCCCTTCAACCAGAAAAAGTATTACAAACTATGTATTGACTTGACTCCTCCACGATAGGTCTGCAAATGGAAATGGAGGTCTGCCATATTTCTAGTAATTTTGCCATTGTCCTGAAGTTGTTCATTAACAGATAGCACTCAGTATAAGCAAGGGAAGACAACACAGAAATGGGAAAATACAGTACAGCCAGGTGGTGATAGTGAAAAGGAGTGAGACACACTGTCATCACATCGGCAGTATTTTAGCTTTGCATAAAGAAATCACATCTTACATACTAAAAGGAGCTGCTAGCCACAGAGTCAGATACAAGAATTTCATTGGATTTGAGCATGCAGTACTGAACAGCTTTGCATTTCCTAAATGTACAGCTTTTCCATAGTGGTAAACACTGCATTCCCATCATGCTGATGCAAAACTACAGCATTGGACCACTTGTCCAAGGTCTGAGTAAATTGCTCCCCTCTTCAGTGCTCCTCTCACTGCAGAGAGCCCACCCCAAGCCATGCTGTGCCTTCCCTCTCTCAACTTACTCAAGCACGTTTGCAAGAAGGGAACAAGTTGGTTTTTAGCCACAATGTGTCCACAAAGGAAGAGTTCACTTTTTATAGCTGATCGATACCTATGCTGAAAAGGTGCAAGCAAACACCTTTGAACCCAATCACCCAAACGTTAGTAATCAAGCTTAGGGGTTCTGCAAGTTATTTCAGATGAAGTCAATGGATTCTTTTACAATGCGTGCATGCGGAAACACAACGCCATGTAGGTAGGTACTGCAGTACAAACTAACATTCGCTAACAAGCTAGCATTTTCCAATAGGCCAAAGGAAAGCTCTGCCACAGGCATACAACAAAATATAAGGATGTGTCAGGTGGATTTTGTTAACAGATGTTATAGCAAGTAAAGTATATATGAAATATATATCAATAAATGTACCCTTCAGCTCCTCTTTTTTTCCTTTTTCCTACTGACATTTATATTATAAATCAATATCTTTTTGTCCTCCAGGAAGATCTTGTTCCATCCACTTTATCAAGGCACACTTAATAAATCATATTTGGCAGTATAAATCATATCTTACCACAAATGAGATTTAAAGGAACTAATCTCCAAATGTAGTTGCTTAGCATATGCAACAAAGCCACCCCTTAGAGTAAAATTCACATCTATAATATTTTAGCATGCATGACAGCAAACAAAGGAACCCCAAACAGATCCACTTATTGCATCTTTACACAGCTTAAAAAAAATATCTTTCCCTAATTTTCATTAGCATTTTTCCAAAGAGCTAAAAAAGTGGAAAACCTTAATAGCCTCACAGTGTTGGAGCCATATATCATATTGCAAAGGTGAGAAACGCACTTCAGTTGGTTTCACAAGCACACCCCGCATTTTATCAGTACACTGTTGTTTTCAAAGAAAACTAACAAAGGCTAATTTTTTAACTGTAGAATGAAGCAGAGCATGTAGAGTTCAGAGATCTGAGCCCTACTGCCACTTCTACTACATGCTTTACTAAAGGCTTCAGGCAAAATGAGGTGAAATTTTCCTACGTGTATATGAGTTTAAGACTTAAGCTAGATCTGTTTCAATCTCTACAGACTTCAATCTGTAGAACTGAAACAGAAAGGGCCAAAGCAGTCTCAAGGTTCAATCCTGTCCTCATTTACTAGATGCTACAAGACGGTCTTTTAAAAAGTCCAGTGAAATTCTCTTCAGGAAAGATGCTGCCAGAGCCTGAATCAAAGCCGATGGATAGGAATCACTTAATCCAAAGCCTCACAAGAGAAAAGCATTATTATTAAATGCTCTTATGCTTTAATGCCTTTACAGTTTTACTCAATGGTCTGGGCTTTAACAACAGCTCTCTCCAGATGTATTGCTGGTGAGAGACACGTTCTGTACAACAACATGTTGCATATCCCGGTGCAAATAACAAAAGCCCCAATCAATAGTAATGCAACCAGATTTTTGGTCATGAATGCAAAGAGTCACTTTCTGGTCTTTTTTTATATGCCTACATGTGCAATATTCTTGGTACTCAAGACTAAAACGATCACTGCCGAGAGCCTTGTGCCAATGACAGCAGACTAGAGTAGGTGTAACTAATATATATAGTAATTCATATCAAGCAATCAGTTTCCACTTTAGATTGCTAATTTACACATATCAAACATTGGAAAAAACAAAGATAATACACTGTTTCTTCACTTCCTTCCTCCTGGCCTTTTATCCACTTCAAACCCAAATATTCCCTCTTAATAGAAGCTAGAGCTTTCTGGCTTTCTGGCTCAATACATCTGCTAACTTGGAAATTTCTCAGTAACACATATTTTATTGGTTATATGATATTCTGTACGTTAACTAAAAAAACCCAACAAAACCAAACAAAAACCACACCTAACTTTTGCCTTCACCATAGGCCTGTACTAACACAGAAGCCACCAGCACTGCAGGACATCAGCCTCACACAGAAATTGCACAGGGGCTCTAATCTGTAGGAAGAGAAATGAGCAGAAAAGCCAAGTTTCGAAATGCCCTCTGCTGGCACCTGTCAGTATTACTAAGAATTTCACCTTGTTCCTAACTAGCCTCTCAGAAAACATTCTGAAGGTTTATCATTTGAAGATACCCTGGGCTTACATTAACCCTAATAAATTTACCCTCTTCCAACTTTGCTTTAATGCCCATGTTTGCCTGGTTTTAACCAAGCACAACAGAAACCCAAGTGCTGCAGTTCTCCTTGGGAACATCATGGGTAGATTAGTCTTTTAGTTGAAAAGTATGTCTGAAAATATTTTCGTATCCACTGACTTCTGACGATCATCACCCTCATTTGACCAGTTGCTTTTTAGGAAGCTGCTGTGAAGTCTTCCTTAGCTTCCCACCAAGTACAAGGGCTGTAGGAATGCAGCCATCCTCCTGCAGACGGGTGGGAGCATCCAGGAGTGGACTGCTCAGGCGAGTTTTTACCCCCATAGATGTGCTGGCTCAGAATACACAACATAGATGCGACAGTGACAGCCATCACAGTGAGCACTGTAGCTACCGCACAGTCACAATCACACAGCCACGGCAACCACGGCTGCCCCTCCCCACATGCACCAGACCCCCAGCACTGGATGCAGTACAGGGCTATGTAATGGCATGAACAAAGCGCTAGGGCATTTTGCCCCAAATAAACTGTATCTAGTGGATTTCCAAGCATGATGGAATGATCACCTTGTTTACAACATTCCTCTTAACCATCCATTAGGAGCTGAAAAAGTCATTAGGACTTCCAGTAGAGAAGAAAGCCTGGTTACAGTTCCTCAATATTCTGGCTGTGAATTACTATTCCTTTACTATTACCTTTCAGTTACATAAGGACGTTGTGTCTGATAGTATTTTAAAGTTATGTTTTGATTCCATATTAACAACTAAGCCGTTGTATCAGACGAGACCTACAATTAATAATAGAGATTGGGGACACAGATCCTGGAGCCATCACTGACTTCTTGAAAGAGCCTTAGAACTCAGCCTGGCAAGGGATGTCAAGCTCAACAGGAAGCGCTTCTTCAAGTACATTGGAGGAAAAAGGAAGACCAGAGAAGCTGTGGGCCCACTGTTGACCGACACAGGAGCCATGGTGACGGAGGATGCGGAGAAGGCGGAGTTATTGAATGCCTTCTTTGCCTCGGTCTTTACTACTCAGCCCAGCCCTCAAGAGCCCCAGGCCTTGGAGAAAGTAACAGGGAAAGAGGAAGACTTCCCCTGGGTGGAGGAGGATCAAGTGAGGGATCAGTTAGGTCAATTAGACATTCAGAAGTCCATGGGCCCTGATGGGATACACCCGAGGGTGCTGAAGGAGCTGGCGGATGTCATTGCTGGGCCGCTCTCCACCATCTTTGAAAGGTCCTGGAGAACAGGCGAGGTGCCTGAAGACTGGAGGAAAGCCAATGTCACTCCAGTCTTCAAAAAGGGCAAGAAGGA
>VXBO01004315.1:22347-116058 GCA_013400135.1 Rhinoptilus africanus
GATTCTATGATTCTATGATTCTATGATTCTATGATTCTATGATTCTATGATTCTATGATTCTATGATTCTATGATTATGTGTTTGCGTGGTGGAGCTCACTCACAGGAATGGCTGTTGAAGACACAGGCCTGACAAAGCAACCTATTTTCTATGAAGGATTCCAAGAGATGAAAGCATTTCAAGCTATGTTTGTTAACACAAGCTGTTGGGAGAAGAGAAGGAACACTCCTACCTCTCAGGGTTTGCACAAAAAGGGACCATGTAATAAAACACCACTAGCTAAAAATGTCAAAACCTGCTTCCTGAAGAAATGGTCATTGCATTCATAACCTGAAGGGGACAGAAACGGAACAGTCTGGTTTAGAACAAAGAATAAGCAACTACACCTTGTGATTCAGGGTACTGTAGTTGACAGTGTGCTCCTCTGTGGTCCCTTCACTGAACCACCACAGGACTTCAGGATCATGCCTTCGCTAGGGATACACTTTTGCTTTCAGGCAGGAAGAAATTTTAATCAGTCTTTGCCTATTAGCTTCATCTTACTTCCTCTGCTCTTCGCAGGTAAATAGAGACAGACCTCCAGTGTTCTCCCACCCAGCAGTGAACTTCAATAATGACATTTCTGCTATCTACTACTTAGGAAAAGAGGTGTCTCTCTTGGTCTTGTACCTCTGAAGTCAAGTTTAATAGGACAGCATTTATTATGTTTAAGATATCTTTGATGAAACTATAAAAAAGCCTTATCCATCAGAAGACCAAAGCTGTTAAATCATATCTGATTAACCAAAATATATATTCAGTAGAACAGATTGTTCTTACTACTCTGATTGCACAACTAAACAAGGCTTTTAATAATTCTGCTAATGTAGGTGGGCGATGGAATTAAGTAGTTCAGGGCTATCCATTATGGACACAGCCCTTAGTGGAACAGGGCTGTTAGAATGCCGTCTTTTGGGGGTTTTTTTACAGCTGTCTCTGGGCTGGCAAATTTAATTTCCATAATTTGTCACCACTGCAGCTCTGCTAAACTTGGTTGGGGTTTTAGTGCACGCAGAAGTCAGCTTAAATTAACCCAGAAAAGAGGGTTCTAACAGTAAATGTGGGTCCCATGTTTAGGAACATGGATACAGCCATAAAAACCCTGCTTGTGCAACGTATCATGCCATGAGTGACTCTCCTGATGACAGATCACCTCAGCCTGCCACTGTTTCAGGATCAGGAGCTGACTGTATCCTTGCAGAGTGCGATTTCTGTTCTTGCAGTTGATCTGTAGGGTGGAAACTGCTATTTCAAAAAAAAGCAAGCTCAGGCTCTCCCTGAAAAGCTGTTTCAGCCTAGTGTTTATTGTTACTCATGTGGAAAAGATCCAGTGACCACTGCGTTACCTTTTGATTTTGCACTAGTTTGGCATCTGTATGGATGGCAGATTTTAATTTTGTCATCCTTTGCCATATTTACATTTAAGTGCTTTTTGGATGGGATAGGGAAGTAATTCTGTTTGATCTAGAAACCTGCAGGGTACTTTGCTTCCAGAGGGGAAATCAACTTGACCTTCACATTCTGGTCAAATGGGACCCATAATCATTAGCACAATACTAGAAAGACATTTGGGTTTCAACATAGAAAACATCAGGATGCAAGGGATGGCAGGAGATGAAGAGCTGGCACTTTAGAACATTAGAATAGCAGCATGCCTTCATTTTGACACTTACAAAATATATTCCAGTTCAGTAAATACACCAGTGGTAAAGCAGAATAATAACATCCTCTAAGAAAGGCTGCAAAATAGTGTTTTCTATTCGGAGACGAAGTTGCTGCATTGTCAAGTCTTCCTCACAGCACGGTGATACCTGGAGCTTTCCAAGCTTTACATCTCTACGAGCCACACAGGGAGAGCCCCTAGAAAAAAAGACTGAATCGAGAACTGGAGCACTGAAAAGTCATTTCAAAAGAAGAGTTCAGACCAAACCCTTCAGAAAATGTTTGCTTAAAACCTTCTCATCCAAAACCTTGTTCTAAAGCAGCACCATGGTATTCTCTTGCTGATGTTCTTCATGGAATTTCAAATCAAATAGCCTCAATTTGCAAGAACTGCTATCTTACTCCCCAAATCCTGTAAATTCACTGTGGGAGTCCCAGAACTCCAGCTGGGTTCTTTCCTTCTTGCTAACAGATTTCAAGGGACTTGCACAGAAATAGCAAATTAGAATTTAGGAAATAAACATGAAAATGAAGCACAAGTTATACCAAAATATAGTGCACTCCTCTAGTTCGGTTTGTTCTGCAGTGATAACAAAAGGGGGAGAAAAAAACTCCAATAAAATCTGACACTAAAATTCAATGCTGTATCTTCAGGACATTTTTACATATTCTGAAAAACAGGCCCAGGGAAGTTGTCTCACATTCATCTCCAAATATTGAGAAGCATTATTTAGGTACTTCCCAATACTGAGCTTTGCAGAATGATTAATAGTGCCTGGAAAATAAAGACTCTAAAATAATTTATAGGAGGATAACAACTGTTCTGAATATTATAAGTATTTACTAAGCCTTGGGTTAAAAACCAAGATGTAAAGAAAATACTGAAAAAAAGGAACAAGTGAGAATAATACTAATCTCCTGAAAACAAAGTTCAAAACCCCAAAAAACAGTTAAGACAATAAACATATAACACCATCCTATTATATTCTGTATAATTTACCACAGTAAGTTATTTTCCAGCCAGCTGGCTGGAAAATGGCTTTGTGGAGAACGACCTGGGGTTCTGGTGGCCAACAAATTAAAAATAAATCAGCAGTTGCCCTCAAGGGTGAAGATCAGCTGTGTACTGGGCTGTATGAAGAGAAAGGAAGCCAGAAGATCAACAGAAGTGATCAGCTTGTTCCACCCAGCGCTTACAAGACGGTGTCTGCAGTAGTGGGGTGAACATAGGGCTCCCCAGTACAAAACAGACATTGACACACTGGAGCAAGACGAACAGAGAGGCGCCAGGATGATCAAGCAGCTGATGCACGTGATAAACAAAAGGCTCGAGAATTTGGCTTGAGCAGTCTTAACAGAGGGTTAAGGTGGTATTGCTGGCTTCGACTACATAAAGGGAAGGTGAAGCCAGAGTCTCTCCAGAGCTGCCCAGTAATATAAGGAGAGGCAATGGCCACTATTTGTAATAAGGGCAATTCTTACTAGATATTGGGGGCAGGGGGAATGGAGGAATCACTGTGAGGTTGTCCAACACTGAAACAGGGGCTCCAAGACACATGGGAATCTCCATCTTTGGACACGAAGACAAAATTTATGATTTAAAAAAGTCACAAATGAGCAACCCAATATAACTTCAAAATTGGCCCTACTTGGTACAAGGGATCAAAGCAGATCACCTCTAGATGTCACTTCCAACGTGATTTATTCTCTGATTCCATGATCTTCAAGAAAGTTAGGGCTGTGTAATGCAGTGATAGAACTCAGACTGTATATTGAGAGCAAGGCAGGAGGTAAAACACCGTGAGAATCACAATGTTTTGGAAGAAGAGCGTGAAAAGACAATAGGCTGATTGAGAAACAGAAGATGAACCTATTATGTCTCAGACTGCATTCCAGACATTAAATGAGGAATATACTTTTACTGAGAGTAAGTCACCTGACAGACAACAAGAGATATTTTAGCAGATCTAAGCAGTAGGAGAAAAGTATAAGGAGACTTTTTACAAAAATTCACGGAAACGTGGTTACAAATTATAAGTGGCTTGTCACAGAAGCAACATAGAATTTTTAAGCATGGCCACACAGGCACAGGCTATTTACACAGTTATGTTAAAAAAGAAGATATATGGTGGAAAAGCTGAGCATCCAGAATGCAGGATGAGGGGCCAGGCCCAAAGGACTATCAATCATATTACAAATGGATGTACTTTAGTTGACCTGAGATGTATATAAAGTACAAACTGTCAAAGTTCGAAGTGTTGTGCACTGATAGCTCTGCAAAATTATGACCTACAAATAGCAGAGACATAATACCACCATAGATCAGAGTTGTAGAGAAGAGCATACAAATATCACAGGATTTTTCAGTCATTTCCACTGCCGAAGCATCTATAAAAGACCGGGCATAGTAACCATAAGAAATAAAAGACAGACAACGTTTCATCACAAACTTTCCTCTTCCATTTGATGAGAATAAAGTGATTCAAAACACAAGAAAAGGCCATCATATGTGACTGACTGGGGCCTAAAATCACAATGACAGTTGCTTACAAAGCACTGAAATCTTCTGGAAAAATATCACAGTAGCACAATACAAATTGGTGTATTATCTGACCTCAAGTCCTCAAAAAAGCATCATGGGCAGGGCAGCTCTAAAATACCTCAGAAGGCATTTAAAGTCCTTGATGCTCGTCCTTCAGGTAGTAACTATGTCTTCCCTTCTCTCACTCCTGGCCTGTGGTGAAGAAAATAGAAAACCTTTTGTGTCCAGATCCTATGTATGTTCTTCACTGGTATAGCCCAATAAGCTTTAAAACGGAGATTATTATTGTTGCCATCTGACAGATAAAGGCACTGAAGCACAACTAAGGAAAGATTGCTCAGCAGAGCAGTAAGAAAGACAGGAATGGAGTCAGTCCCCTGTATCTCAGCAGCATTTCTTATTCATTAGATCAACACACATTTTATTGTTCATCACTTCGTCATTAGTCTAGATCCACGAAGAACACAGACTGAAGACAGTTCAACAACAGCTTACCTTTTTGGCTTGCTAAAGTTGCATTTATATTTCATCCAGTGCGTACTGATGATACCTCCCATATGACTAGGCATTTCCCTCTACTCCTGCACTGATATTGAAAAGCTCCATAGTAGGTAAACAACTCCTTATTTTCCATATTCTTCCTGTAACACAGCAACTGCTTCCACCGCAGGATGCTCAACTCTCATTAATCCATAGACAGAACTTGAATATCCCTCTTGATTTGGCTTAAACTCCCATTAAGGGAAGGAGGGGAATGTATATAGGTAAGTTTCTGGTGACTAGCAGGAATTACTAGGAGGAAACACTTGGATAGCAGCAGAGAATAACAGAAAATAGCCTAAGCAAACACTATCACTGTAACAAGCAGAATGCAGTTTTACATACTTGTGAGCTTATCTTTTAATTGCCTTGAAAGTTGAGGCTTGCAGTCAGAAAAGTGATTGCAATAAAGATCGTATTGTTCACAGTATATGCAACCACTGCATCCTCACTGATTAAACAATGTAAATCAAGGGAAATGTATGACTTCTGGAAATAGATGCTAAGCTACATATTAGTTTACAGAGTCCAGAGTATTCAAGCACAAAAAGGTAAAAGAAAAGCAAGTTTCTGACTTCTGGCATTAATTAAGGAAGCAAATTTGCCAGGCAAGGGCAAAATACTGTGCATCTGTAGCCTGTGACAAGAGTTTTCTGGTGTTAATACTTGGTGCACAGCTACTTCCATTCAAGAAGCCAAACAGGGTCCTAGGACCTCCAAAAAAGCATGTTTTAAAGTATGATGCAAAGGGCTACGTTTTAGAGCCATTATTCATCTAAAAATCGACGTAACATAAGCAATGTACCTTGCTCCAGTCTCATCCTCACAGCAGACATTTCTGATGGGAGGGTTTGCAGCCATCATCCCCTCTCCCACCCCCCACCCCCCCCGGTGCTCCCAGGGGGGACAAGTTTTTCTGGGAAGGCACTTCATTCAGGTGACATGTTCCCATTCCTTAGCAAGGACAAATCAGTTGTTTTCAAATTCATCAGAAATAGTTTGCTTTCTCCTAAGTAACTTCGTATGTGCAGTTACTGTGAATCTATTGCATTGAAAGGCACCAAACTGATAGCCAAGACTTTGATTTCTCACAGTGCTAGCACTGTACCAAGGCAGTTCCCCCACCCCAGCAGCACTGAAACACCAGCTAATAGGAAATTATTGATCCTACCACCTAACTCAGCTCTGCGGTGCCATTTACTCAAAGTCCTACTATCCTCTTTTGTCTACAACCCATACAGTACAGGCAAGCATGGTAGGAAGCTTCTACTCAATGATCTGTCTGTTAAATTGCTTCCAACTTGGTTTATCAAAATCTCTGTCAGTAGAATAAGCTACATCCAGTTTGATATAGCCATTGGCATGCCCTGCTAAGCCTGCTACCCATGATGCTTGGTTATATTGGAACATTTCATGAGGTGAACACCAGATTCATTACAACCAGCTAGAAGCCACTAAATTCATTTCACATCCCCAAAGACACATCAAATCCAACAACTGATTTGCAGTGGCTTCAAAGCAGCTGAAGTAAAAGACACTATTTCATTATAAGCTGCCTAAGCCCATGCATTTCCATCTCTGGCCACACAGCCTTTACTTTGAGCTGCACAAATAGATTAAGGTCATTGTCAAAACAATAGGACAGTGTCACCCTGGATGAGCTGAACAGTGACAGCAAGTAAGCAGTAGCTGCATGGGAGAGCAGACAGCAGCAAGTTACTAAAGGAGAAAGCAAACTATTTTTCACAGAGGTGAAAATGCCTGATTTCTTTATACTAAAAACCCCAATGGTCTGGGATATTAACCAAATGGACAGCATTAAGACTACCTCTGTCTGCTGCAGTGGCACAGAACAGCACACTGCAGAGGCCAGCCACCGCAGCTCTGAGCGGTCACCATTATTGCTGCATATTAAAACATGCCGAGCAGACCCAATGCCTTATAAAAGGAATCCATCTGGTTTTGTGTATTTGTTTTTGCACCAAAATAGAAAATCATTGGCCAGAGCAGATTATAACAAGAACTGTGACTGACTAGGACTCTTGCTTTGTGCTTGGGTTACTGTCTCCTGTGTGACATTTTTGAGTGAAAATCCTGCTCCTTGTGCATCTGAGGATTCGGCTGTGACAGACACATGGAAATCACAACTCAGCAACAAATGGCTACAGGAAAAACACAACAGCAACAAAACAAAACCCCCTATTAGGCGGACAAAGCATGAAGAAGTATAGAAGCAAGACCTGCTTTGATGCAGCCACAGTCAATTATCAATTTCATCCCCTCTATATGCCTGATATGTGCATACAAATAAAGTGTTTGTGAACGTGATGCCTTCCTGAAGTTCAGCAACAGCAAGACCTTAGAGTGCACAGAGAGATTTCCGTGCAGGCTTGGGCATCAGAAAGATGCAGCCAGCAGCTGCGATGCTGTAAACCTCTCTTCTTGTTGAACCCTGCTGCTGTCTATCATGCCCCATGCAGCCATCACAACCGCTACACATTCCTCCGTGTACAGTTTTATCTCTTCGTTGCACTGTACCTACAGCAGAGGGCGAGGGAAGAGTGACTCCTTCACAACATCAAATTGAAACACTGGAGAAAACATTGTTTTCAGAAGCCCACTTAAGATGGACAATTAACAAAAAGGTGTATTTTTTTCTGCACTTACTTCTTAGTAAATCCCAAACGCATTAGTGTCGTGGTAGATTCTTCTCATGGTCCTTGCATCAAATAATGAATCTGGTTATTTCACAGCTAGATACTGTGTCCAGAAAGTACAAATGCTTTATGTAGATACACCCACATGTGTGTGCATCATCATTGCTACAGAAGATAGACAAGAAAGTAACTCAAGAAGTAAGAGAGACGTGAGGTCTGCTCTGTCACAGGAAAATGAAAAAAAAAAATTGGTGGTATGGCATGTTTGCAAGTACGTGTGGGAATCCCTGCATGGTGAAGTTGGTTAAAGAATTGTTTGTAGATATATTACTGAGTGAAGTCCACAGACATTTTGGTTTGCAGACATAATGAAACCTTAATACCTGTGCAGGGCACAGTAATATACTTTCTTGCATACTAAGCAATATGGCAGAAATCTGCATTGAAGGTTATTTAGACAAGATCCAGTGAACACAAGTGTTATTCGTGACCTGGATCTCAACCAGTTATGCCCTCTGGGACAAGGAGTCACACTCAGACCCAGTCAAAGCCATTAGCAACAGCCAGGAAGGTGAGAAAAATGAGAAAACAAGAATCAAAATAGGAAAAATATATCCTGATTTTCAACAGAGAAAGCAGACAAGTTTCACAAAGGCACATCACTCTGAAGCAATGATGTATGTATTTCTTTTGGGAGAGGTCATGGGCTGAGAGGGATGGGACTGGACAGGCAGGACGACCTGAAGTGCCTGGGAAACTCAGCAAGCCACAAAGAGTGAGAGCACAAACAAGTCTCCCAGTCTGCAGAGCTGGTGATGGGAGTGCTGGGGAAAAGGGAACAAAACTGCTGCTG
Source organism: Rhinoptilus africanus (assembly GCA_013400135.1). Taxonomy (NCBI): domain Eukaryota; kingdom Metazoa; phylum Chordata; class Aves; order Charadriiformes; family Glareolidae; genus Rhinoptilus; species Rhinoptilus africanus. The sequence goes on from VXBO01004315.1 coordinate 30,642, forward strand.
CTGGGAAGCCTGTTGGAAAGAGAGAGGCAGCAGCTCTGTTTAGAGGTAAAAAACATGGAGGGGGACCCTGAAAGTTGTGAAAGGCCTATAAGGGACAGAGGGAGATTCTGATGGAAGATTTCATTCCTCTCTGCAGAAAGACAAACAAAAAAATACTTGTACCAAAGAACCACAGCCACAAGCTTAGCACACGGCTCCGTTAATTCTGCCCAAGTATTTTCTGTTCGATGACAGACTGAATTGCTGCTCAGTGAACCAGGGCTATCTCCCCCATGCATTACCAGCCTGGCAATCAGAAGGGAACCTGGCAAACAGGACTAAGAACAAGGACAAAGTAATCTTCTCTCTGAGGCCTGCTGCCAAGCAACAGAGCTGCCTGCCTGCCAGCAGCAGCACTTTCACCGGAGACTTGGTACAAGAGCTTCTCTTCCCTGCAGGTAAGCATGTGTCACCTCAGGGGCAGCCCATCTGCTAACTTCACCACGTGATGGACACGGAGGCGGATGCAGGAGGGGAACAGCAGGAGTTAAGAAAATAGCCTTTTGGCTTGTCCCTGCCATCAGCGCTCAGTGATGCACTCCCAAGTGCTGGCAACTTCAAGATACAAGGTACTGGGTGGTCTGATAACATGCTCTCCCTACCCTGCTGCTCCAAGCATCCATCCCAGATTGTAAATAAGACTTAGCACTAAGTTCTCAAGGCAACCGTAGCTCCTTAGTACAGTACTGCTGACTGAGATTTCCCAGTTCACGCAAAGAAGGCAGACCAAGTTAGGTCAGACTCTGTGAGAGAGACCTGATGAAGCACAACCAATTAACCAGGATTGCTCCCAGGACCCCTGAAAAGCTGACAGCACAATGGCTTGGCCATTGTGCTCCAGGCTCACTACTAACCACGTCATAAGATTTCACTGCTGTCCACCACCTCCCCAAAGTGGTTTATTCAAATACAGCTGTGTGATCTTCTAGTGGTGTTTTCCTTTGGTGCTGCTCCACAAGCCCCAGGAAAACATCTGGAGAGAGTGTAGTAGGGTGAAAAAGCCAGAGAGCTGCAAGCACATAATAAACTATGGGTGAAATTTCACACAGGAGCTCACTGATTATCTGTTTTGTGGGCTTCAGGATTTTCCATGCTGATGTTAGAATGATTCACAAGAGGTTGCCAGAGTCCTCACACCCATCCCACCACAGGTGAAGGCCCAAACTGCTCCTCAGTACTTAGGAAACTTGCTGCTTCCCAGACAGTTGACACCTGAGTACCTACTACATTTCTTGCCAGACTGGGTTATATATTCACAGATGTTATGCTAAAGAGCGTGAAGTTTCCTTCTAACATAACATTTTCAGTTCTTTTCCTCTCTTTTTCCCCCATCCTCTGGCTTCTTCTTCAGCTTGTGGAGGAAAAGGAATCATGCATGTGTTGCCCCAAATCAGGTAGTCTAGGGCAGCACCTCACCTCAAGGGTTGGTATCTCAAATACTTATTTAATCCTTTCCACAGTAGTTGTGCTAGAGACACCTCATCAACTTTGGGTTTGCATGCAAAACCAACTCGTGTTGAATAGCCTCCCCTCTGCCAAACCCCACTGCCAAGTCTTTAAAAGGCAGAATTCTTCATAGCCACCCACAACACGCAGCGTAAGTTGAGAATTTTGCAAAAGATTGGGTTTAGCTTGGAAATGATACTGAATTTAAATTGTAGTTCTAAGTGGTTGCAGAACATTTTAGCAGCTGCTTTCTGCCCCTACCCTAACTTCCCACTTCTCCCTTCCCATTTCCCCTCGTCTCAGTCCACTGGGGTGTTTTGGACTCTTTGCCGAATATTCGGCTCAGATAGAGGAATCACATAATTTTTTAATCAAGCATTCAAACCACTGCAGGTAGGCTCATTTGACAGCTTCAATAACCAAACACTCTTGTGACAAAAGCCACCGATGTATGAAGCTCACATGCTGTGCAAAAGCTGAAGTACTAATGCAACACAATCACCAGAGACTCTCCACAGAAGGCTATTAACTACACTGTGCAGGTAAACTTAGTATTAATAACTTTAATGCACCACAAGAGATAGTAAATTGGGGAGGAAAAGGAGGGTGGCACAGAAAATTTCCCAGAAGCCCAAGTTCGGTACCTGTTTTCCATATGCATGAGTGAGTCTCAGGCATGGCATTGCTGTCCTGCATCAGAGTACTCTCTTGCATTTATTCTCTGGATCTTTGGATAAGTGAGGTCATCTCCTGTGGCCAGCCAAGGGGTACAAAAGCTAAAGGTGTCCAAGAGGTAGCAACTATGCAGAACTGCTTGGATGAATAAGCAATCTGGTGCTGAGCCTGGACCGCACAGAAACACCAGAGCAAAGTTCACTTTTCTGGAGGTCTAAATCTTTCTCCTAAGCATGAAGAAACAAAAGTGTTTTCACTTGACAAAAATCTGAAAGGTAATCTGCAGGTAAAATCGACTTTAGGATTTTTTTAATAAATACTACTTTCCCCTTCCATAATGCCTTCCACTGAATTTTGTTGTGCTGATATCCCTAAACAGCCACAATTTCTGTAATACTCAGCCCCTAACTGTACTAGAAAATGAGCCCGTTTATGTTTCCTTCATAAATTAAAACTCTTCTGCTTGTCCACAGCACCTCACCGTTCTTGGAGTTGCTCAGGCCACAGAGTGTAGGTTCTCCTAGTGGGAAAATTCATCAAAAGCTACTGCAGCATTTCATGTGAATTCCTGTTTTCTACAGCTCAGGTAGTAAGGGCTGAACATTTAGTCCAAGTAGGTTAACAGGACAGACTATTATATAACAATTGACAAACTATTTACACTATTTTTCACCGTATTACTATGGTGAAAATTTCTCCACTTAGGGTAAAAGGGAAAAGCTTCCAAATCTAATGGCACTTTTAGGCATCTTAAAGTAAATTTTCCATTTTATAGGAAGATTCTGGTGCCAACCTGTATCTCCCATTCTTCATTTATGATAAAACAGAAATTACAGTTGGACAGTTAATGAGCCACTTGTACATGCCACACGAAGGAGAGATGCTGCAGTGCCAAGCATTTTAGTGTCCAAGTCTGTTGATGAAAATAACTTCATAATTCACACATGTTTAAAAAAAAAATCTACACTAAAAGTAAGACCAGACATTGAAATTTATACAAATACTGCAATAGTCTGTCTGAAAGACACACAGCATCTCCCAGCCCAGCCTCCACTAACAAGCATTCAGCACAGGAATTGTATCCAGCTTGTGTTGGAATGATACATTTCCTCCTCCCACTTTCTTTTCTTGACAAGATTAGTTTCCCTGGGATGAAGGGAAAAGAGAAGCATGTGGCAGTGATGCATGCAGTCCTGGTTCGGTGATAAGCAGAGACTGCAAACCCACCACGCTGAATCCTGCCAAACATCTGTTCATGTGAACTAGATTACGGGACTTGGTTGAGTTGTTTATTTAAATTATACCAGGAAGCTGAATGTACATCTTCAAACCCTACACTTCGCTTCCTGCATTTCAAATTGTTTACACTGCTTTATTTGGCTGTAAGATTCCATTTAGAGGGAAAAGAAAGCACCCCAAACTCTGTCAGTATTCACATGCAATCTAATGTAGGAAAAAAATGACACCCAATAAGACCCTCAGGAAGAATTTGTAACACATACAACGCTTGAAAAGATGAACTTCTGTAAAGGTCAGATTCTACCAGTGAATGGATAAATCCTGTCCTACCTTGTGGATCAACTTACCATTAAGAATGCTGTTACTCGTCTTAATGAGACACCCCTAACATTTGATACTCTGTGAAAAGACGTTAAGACATTGATCTTTTTGGAGTTCAATCTAGTCATTAATCAAACCTGGGGGAAGAATGGTATATACAAGCACAACACAGGTTTGAAGCTCTAAGCAGCCTTCATAAAGAATGCTCCACTTTCAGCAAACAGTGATTAGACACTTGTTGCTCCTCTGCCAAAAGAAGGCACATTCTCACTTACGTCTTTTATGGAAAACAACATTTTGAGATTGGAGTTCTGGGTCCAAAATCCCAGCCTCAGGCCACTTCAGGAGAAACAAACAAACAAACAAGCTTCTTAAAAAAACAACAAAGACTATTATCACTTAGGTAAGCATCAAACCACCTCAAACTACTTAAAAGCACAAAGAAATGAGGAAGTCAAGTTTATTCTATGGGGGATCCTATGCTTCAAACACAGAACTTGGCCACTAAAATGAGAACACAACTTTTCTAAAATATTGAACAAATTAGAATTCAAATTTTTGTTTCATAAATCCAAGTTATTGTGCTGCTACTCCTTTCACTTTAGGGCATGAAAAAAAAATAGTCAGTAAACCGAACAATTTCCATAGATATTATCCAGACTTCCCCATTTCAAATAGGACCAGGAAAGGTTATACAAAGGACAAGGAAGAGAACACTGCACTGGCATCACTGTAGAATTTAGAGAAAGTTTGGCTATGAACAGCAATTAAACTGGGTTATAGGATTTAAATTTGATGCCCTGAGATTAAGTTGATTCCTAATTCAGCTACAGCCTTGCACAGAGAGTGTAGCAGAATCACAAGGTGATACAGTTTGCCTACTTTTCATGAAGAGCAATCTAATCATCGTGTGGTTTACTAATATGATCATACTGCAGGTCCTGAGCTCTTAATTGTATTACTGTATAGATGCCTGAGCTTTTTGTGCCATGAAACACTTGTGAGACCTCACCATTTCATCATCACTATTGCCCTACAATGCGGCTTAAATTGTTCCCTGCTTGGCATTCTGCAAACTACCAGCATTGCTATTCTGTCACCAAGTATGTTTAGCTCACGCTCAACTTCTCAGATGTTTCACTGCTGCTGTGTTCTATGTGTAAAGGTCTTGATGTAAGGAAAAGGTGCCTCTGTTGTCCTTCCCATAACACAGACATTCCTTACGTGTGTGGCTGCATGTTGAGAGAGAAGGACACAGTCTCCCAGCTCCTAAACTTGTGTCCATCTTAGCATTGGGATCTATCCTGGTTTTTGAGCATTGTATGCTCATAACCAAAGGGACTGCCTATGTGCATGCTTGCTTCATCCTTGTTACTATGCCCTCTGATGATAGTATCTATTGCTAGCAATTTGTTGTTGTTAATACTATTATTGTCTGCTTTGCACCATTTTATTTTACTGTAATTAGCTCTCTGCTAATGTTTCCACCTCCTTATGCCATAGAGCATCCTTTCTTAGACATTTGCCATTTTAGCAGAAGCACATGTGCTCCTGGGGTTTGTTTACTACAGCTCCAGGCTCCCTCCTCCCAAACCTGACTACTTCCTATCCAGCTATACATATGGAAACTCATAATTTCCACTGGTCTCCAGATCAGTCTTATCAACGTGGGGCAAAAGTTCAGACAGACACAAAATGTTAGCAAATCTTCCCACTCACCAGTTAGTAGGCATCAGCCACTATAGGTAGTAAAGCCACAGATTTGGTGGGGTAGGCTGGTACAGTTACCTGGTACAATCTGCGAAGCAGAGTGCGCTGCTTTTAAAGCTGCCTGCCAAGGGAAGAATGCAAATGTCCAGCCACTGCTGACGGCATGACTAAGTCAGCAGCATTTCAACGGGAAAAAAAATCCCTATTCCTTTCTCATTCCTGTCCTTCCTGCAAGTGTATTCCGCCCCACCTACCAGATGGCCCCCTCATGCTGAACTTGTGCTCCCATCTCGTGCTGAGACAAGGTGTCTCACATTTGCTCCCCATCACAAGCCGTGGAGAGGACAGTCTCCCCAGTCCTCAACAAAGCAGAGTTGAAAAGTCCACCTTTCCAGCTTGTTTGTCAGCATAGCCTCCTCTTCCCCCTCCCACAGAGCACACAGTTCTTCACACCACCTCCCACAACAATAAAACAGAAAGGCTTTAGCAGTTCTCGGCAATCACATTAACTTTGATGAATTGTCTGGCAGTGGCACCTGCTGCTAAGGATACAGATGTACAAGATGAACTAAAAGGCATTTCTCCATAAAGCAGATGATATTGCTGCAGATATGCCACTGTAGAAATGTGTATTTTTCCTGTCATCTGACCATTGATTTTTGCTTTGGCATAGGAATCAATAAAACAGCTTTGGGGAATAAACAACTCCAAATAAACTTTGCAGAAATTCTAGTAATGAAACAGAGAATATAAGGAAGAATTTCCTTATGCTTCACTGAGAGAAGCTGTTCTTCATTTTGAGTGGAAATTTGCTGTATTTAAAACATCATTAAATACAGCTCCAGGAAAAAAGAAAACAAACAACCTGACATGCATTGCACAATAATAACTTGAGTATTACAACTGAGTTGTGCTCTGTGACTACCAACCCTTTCAAATGGAAACACATACACATTCAAATTATTAGTTCAATATCAGGAAGACAAATTCCACTGCAGCAAAGCAGATCCAAAGTTCAGAAGGAATGAGTGTGCACCAAGTAAGACACCCTGCAGAAAAATCTCCCATTCTGGTTGGGACTTCAGAAATAACTACAGTAGAATAGCCACTAGAATATTCATTATAAGGTATATGCAACACCCAATATATATTGCAAACCCTAAGGGCTTATTTGTCTTTAGAAAAATACAGCAAAGGTTCTTGAGACAATACCTAGAAAGACATTAACAAAGTTTTGAGGAGAATTTGGCAAGTATTCAATTTTTTTACTTGAAATAATTATTTGCAACCATTACTTTAGGCCAAGTACAACTACCCTACAATGCAGCCAACCCTCAAAGGGCTCTTGCCTCCTACAGCTTTGTTCCAGACTTGTAAAGGTATTTTAAGCTTCCTAATAAGAGAGGTAGGTACCACAATACCTTTCCAAATCTAAACACTGGTCTTTTTCTCACTGACCAAGGCATTGTGCTCTAGAACAAGAAGACACTCTTCCATATTGGTGTACACCTTACTGGGTACAAAATGGCTTGCATTTTGTTGGTCTAAGGACTTCTCATGTGGACATAATCCTGCCCAATCTCCATTTTATTATCAGTCTGCACACTATGTGCAAGGAAATATTCCCTCTAACAATGTGCTCCAGCAGGTTGATCCATCAGACCCTATTCTGTAACAAGCTGAGCATGACCAGAGGTGCCTAGCTCTCCTTATGGCCTTTCCTGGCCTTGTGTTCTTTTACCAGACAGCCTCTACCATTCTGCTCAATCCTCTTCTGTCAACACTTTGAACTGTCTGCCCCACAGGTAAAATTCATAGCTTACTCTTGTCAACACAGTACTTTCAGAGTTGGCAGAGGAAAGTTCATAGGCAGAAAAGCACCAAGAGTCTGCTGCTTGCATGCCACCTCCTGGCATATCAATCCCACATAGTCATGTCCTCACAACCCAGAATCCTAACAGAATGGCAGCACGTCAGCTACAGAAATTGTTTTAGGATCACTCATAGTACCATCCTGCTAAAGACAGGGCAATTTTGAGAGAGGAAAAAATTGACACATAGCATTTATGCAGTTTTTATCTGACCTTGCTCACATACCTCTTGGCTATTTGTAATTCCTCCCATAAACCACACCAAGCTTTGTACTCAGAAATGTCCCTCATGATGGGGCTTCCTAAGTTATCCTTAACAGCAAAGACTTGAGATTTCATACACAGTTCTGGCTGGAAACAATCTAGGAAGCACATGCCCTGAAATTCTCAGTGAAGACATGAGAATGCCCGATGGCTGGGACTGAATTTCTGCTGCCTCTTCCCACTCCATTCCAGCTGTCCCACTGCACTTCTCAGATTGAAGTGGGAGTGCTGACAGAATACTTCTCAGATGGGAGCAGAAGTCATCCCGGTCAGGGCTCTTCTCAGATCCTGACACGCAAAAGGCTATTTTAAATGTGCTGATTATCAGGCATGTGGATGCCTCCACAGGCTGTACGCTACAGATTGGAGAAAGACAAACCCTCCCTTCAATAAATTTTGGACTCAATTCTCCCTTCAAATTCTAACAGACACCACTCGCAAGTGCCAGGAGTATAAGAACAGTGCACAAACATAGCAATAGCCTCCATGGTATACAATCCCAGCCTCCAGGAACATGTGTCTCAGGAAATTCCCAAGCTGGAACTGGTATATTTAAGTTTAAATGCTTTTGACAGATCTGCTGGCATAATATTGTCTAATTGCATTTGGCACCCAACACATCTAAAAGCAGTAAATTCCTCGGGTTAACTAAACACGGTGTGAAAAAGTCCTTCCCTGTTCTGCATTTGCAACCTGACAATTCAAGTGGTCGTCCTACAGCTTTTGTACCATGAGAAACTGAGAATAAAAAATCGTTCCTGATTCATGTCTCCATCCTGTTTATGACTGCCCAAAGACTACACATCCACCCAATCCTGTCCCTCTGCCCAGCTTCTACTATCTATAAAAGCATCAGCCCCTAGTAGAAGGAACAGATTCTCTGACACGAAGCACACTGTCTGCTGCAGAGGATTAAGGACATTAGTTTCCAATTCAAAGCATATAATTATGAAGAATTATAGAATCATAGAATTAGGAGAGACTTGAAAAGACCACGTGGATAACAGCAGAACAGGTCATATCTATGTCACCCAAGACAGACATTTTCTTCATCAATTAACAAACCTGAATCTTCTGTGATTGAAGCCTATTAGCTCTTCTCTATGCCTACAAAGAAGAGGCCTTCCCCTCCTCTTTCCAGCAGTCATTTACACATTTGTAAAATACTGTTAAATATCTTTAGCAATCTCTTCTTTACCAAAGAACTTCAATTCACGCAATCTTCCCTCTAGATTTTATTTTGACCTTGATCACTCTCACTACACTCCTATCAAATTGTCCAGTTGATCCACATCTTTCAACTGCAGCTCCCAAAATCTGAACTGTATCCCAGCTGAGACTGTACTAAGTGCCAAAGAGATGGATCATTTGTCACAGTTTGGGCTGGGTTGGCCAATGACAAGATGACAGATGCTCTCCCCCTCCTCTTGCTCCAAGGAGAGGAAAAAGAGAAATAAAGAGATTTATGAGTTTAGAAAAAACTAAACTACTTTAATGAAATATTAATAATAAAAAGGAAAATACTGAAATAGATACTATATATACATACAAAACTGTACCAAGTTTCCAGGAAGATGTCAGCAGCAGGCACTGTGGAAGTTTAAGACCAGATGGATAGAAACTGGATTCTGGAACCCACTGATCGGGATCAAAAGCAGACAGGGCCTTCCTCAGACATCAGTCATTGAAGAAAGAGCCACTGAAGAACCAGCCATTGGAAAATAAACTGACCCTTTGGTCCCTCAACTTTTATGCTGAGCACAGCAGCCGGGATGAAGACCCTACTGGTCAGTTTGGATCAACCAACCTGCCACCCCTCCCCACAGGGTAAATCAGCTGAAACTGGTCGCCACGGCAACAAGTATCACCAAGGGCCTCTCACTGAGCTGAAAGTTGTCTCTACTCCACCCCAAACCAGGACACGCCATCCCTTATTCCATACCATTTGCATCATGCTCAGATCTCTAATACTTCTTACCCATCAAATATATACATACACAAATATACATATACACAGATCAGTCATTTATGATTTATCTTTATACACAAAAGTCCATTCAGTCCATTAGTTCATAATTGCAGAATTTCATCTATTATAGCAGACTCAGGATTGAGTATTCTCACCCAGGGTTAAATTTCCTTGAGGTACATGCCGATTTTCTCCATTCTCCAGCATCACCCACCAAGTACATCCAGGTCCAAGTACATCCTAGTCCCACGAATGGGTTTGCCTTTGCCTGAGGCAGGAAAAACCCAAACAGCTTTCCCCAACGTAGTCCTTTCATGTACCATGGGGATTTTATCCCCTTCTACAGTATGTAAAAGGTCTGACTGAGCAGGACCAGCTTAACTGATGGATCCCCTGGTGTTAACTAACCAGGTAGCTTGTGCTAAACGCTTGTCCCAATTTTTAAAGCTCCCACGACCCATTGCTTTCAGGGTGGTTTTTAACAGTCCGTTGTATCACTCAATTTTCGCGGAAGCTGGTGCATGATAGGGAATATGATGTACCCACTCATTGCCATGTTCTTTGTCCCAGGATAGTATCCCGGGCAGTGGCATGGGGCACCGCCTAGGTTTCCAACCACCCAGTGCTTCCTTCCACCATTGTAGGCACATAACATTTACCCTGGCAGCTCTGAGGGAGTGTGATATAATCAACTTGCCAAGCATTCCCATGCTTATATTGTAACCATCATCCCCTATACCACAAAGGTTTTATCCATTTAGGTTGCTTGATTTCGGTGCATGTTTCNAAGTACATCCTAGTCCCACGAATGGGTTTGCCTTTGCCTGAGGCAGGAAAAACCCAAACAGCTTTCCCCAACGTAGTCCTTTCATGTACCATGGGGATTTTATCCCCTTCTACAGTATGTAAAAGGTCTGACTGAGCAGGACCAGCTTAACTGATGGATCCCCTGGTGTTAACTAACCAGGTAGCTTGTGCTAAACGCTTGTCCCAATTTTTAAAGCTCCCACGACCCATTGCTTTCAGGGTGGTTTTTAACAGTCCGTTGTATCACTCAATTTTCGCGGAAGCTGGTGCATGATAGGGAATATGATGTACCCACTCATTGCCATGTTCTTTGTCCCAGGATAGTATCCCGGGCAGTGGCATGGGGCACCGCCTAGGTTTCCAACCACCCAGTGCTTCCTTCCACCATTGTAGGCACATAACATTTACCCTGGCAGCTCTGAGGGAGTGTGATATAATCAACTTGCCAAGCATTCCCATGCTTATATTGTAACCATCATCCCCTATACCACAAAGGTTTTATCCATTTAGGTTGCTTGATTTCGGTGCATGTTTCACAGTCATGGATAACCTGCACAATAGTATCCATAGTTAAATTCACCCCTCAGTCATGGGCCCATTTATCTCTTCCTTGATGACCTGAAGTGTCACAGGCCCATCAGGTTAAAGTTCACCTTTATGTTCCCAGTTCAAATCTGCCTGGAAAATCTTAGCAGCCTGATCCAGTGGCTGATTGTTTCGATGTTCCTCAGTGGCCCGAGTCATGGGTACATGGGCATCTACATGGTGTACCTTTATGACTAGTTTCCCTAGCTGGTCAGCAATACCTTGCCATAATTCAGTAGCCCAGATGGGTTTACCTTTGTGCTGCCAGTTGCTCTGCTTCCACTGCTTTAACCACAGCAGGGCATTTGCCACCATCCATGAATCAGCACAGAGATGGAGCATTGGCCACTTTTCTCGTTCAGCAATGTGTAAGGCCAGCTGGATGGCTTTTATCTCTGTAAATTGACCCAATTCACCTTGTCGTTCAGCAGCTTCTGCGACTCGTCATGTAGGACTCCACACAGCAGCTTTCCACCTTTGATATTCTCCTACAATACGACTAGACCCATCAGTAAACAGAGCATACTGTTTCTCGTTATCTGAGAGTTCATTATATGGTGTGCCTTCCTCAGCGCATGTCACCACCTCCTCTGGTGGCATTACAGAGTCTTTGCCTTCAGGCCAGTTTGTGATCACCTCTATGATTCCTGGACGATTTGCGTTTCCTATTCAAGCTTGCTGTGTGATTAAGGCAACCCACTTACTCCAGGTAGCATCGGTGGCATGATGAGTAGAAGGAACTTTACCCTTGAACATCCAGCCCAGTACTGGTTATCGGAGCACCAGGAGGAGCTATGCTTCGGTACCAATGATCTCTGAAGCAGCTCTAACTCCTTCATATGCTTCCAAGGTTTCTTTCTCAGTTGAGGTACAGTTGTCCTTGGAGCCTTTGTATCCCCGACTCCAGAATGCTAGGGGTTGACCTTGAGTTGCCCCAGTGACCAGGAAGCTATCGGAGCACCAGGAGGAGCTATGCTTCGGTACCAATGATCTCTGAAGCAGCTCTAACTCCTTCATATGCTTCCAAGGTTTCTTTCTCAGTTGAGGTACAGTTGTCCTTGGAGCCTTTGTATCCCCGACTCCAGAATGCTAGGGGTTGACCTTGAGTTGCCCCAGTGACCAGGAAGCAGAAAAGGAGATTAGCTTGTTCTCTGTCCCTTCACAACAAAGACCAGCACAAGCCAGATAGCATGGGAGAGAGTTCTTTTGACAAGGATAAAGGAAAGGGTCCTTCTAAAACAGATCCAGGAGAGGGTCCTTCTTGGGCAGCGTTTAAGCAGGAGGAGGACTCAGATGCACAGATAATCATTAAATCCTTCTCTATGAAGGATTTGCGAAATATGAGGAAGGACTTTACTTGTCAAGAAGAGGAGACATTTATGTCCTGGTTGCTCTGATGATGGGACAATGGTTTCATGGGTGACAGGTACTGGTTTTTGCATTGCAAGATGGTTTTGCCTTTTGAAGCGACACAGCATTCCCGACTTAAATTCACAACACCCCCCAGATCTTCTCTTCTGGGTCTATTTGTACTTATACAGTTGATTATTTCTCAAGTGAAAGATAATGCATTTATCCATTTTTTCAGGCTGTTTTTCCATTTTCTCAACATCATTTTAACTACCAAATGCATCTTCTCTACTTCCTGCCCCCTGAGAAAATCAGATCAGGACTAAACACTACTTGTAACAAAGTAGATGGGGATGCAAAAACTTTCAGATTCTAAAAGCGTATTTTTTTAAATTGAGCTATGATCAGGGTCTGAACTAGCTTCAAAATAGTTCCCTCCTAGTATCACAGGTGCAGCTGATCTCTAATGAGGTTTCACAGGATAATTAAATCCTGACAGCTTGGGCAAACATCCAAATCTTCAGTTATTCACCTTAGCTGACAAATCTGGCAGATAGTTTGAAGTACTGTAATTCCTAACAAAAAGGGCGCATAATATCTGGGGCCACTGACTGAATATTTGAGATACCTCTCATTGCTTTATCCACAGTAGGCGAAAATGGCATTAGATAAAGTGCTGCAGTTAGAAAGGACTTTCTCATGTTCTTGTTATTTTAGGCAGCTCTGCTATTGGTACAATGACACCAGCAGTTTTGCCATGTCACTTCTTTAAAATACCCATTCAACTATTTATTGTGCAGTGCTGATGACTAACCTAATGTCCTGCAACATATTTCTAACTCTTACTGAACCTCCCAAAAGGGGAACATGCAGTGAGGCCAGCACACAGGACATGGGTAGGCAGAATTACAGCATCTATTCTTGTCCTCAGACTTTATACAACTCATGGAATATCCTTTAAACTATCCGCAGTCCATATTCACCCTCTGTAAAAAGGCATTAGTGAGAAGAACACAAAAGTCCTGTTTCAGAAGTGGGATGGCCCTCCCAGGAGTGGTGCACTGGCAGTTAATTTGGCAGTTCTGAAGGGGTAAAGATGGCATTAGCACTTACATTCGTGACAAATAGATTTTATTCCCATAACACCTCTGTTGTAAAATCATCTTCATTATACAGATTGGGAAACTGAAAAGCAAGAAAATTAGGTGACGCAATTGCCTCAGCAAGGCTGAAACAGAATCCATGTCCTGCACCCAAGCCCGGTGCCTTACATACTAAGACGTCCCAATTAAAATAAAATAACATAGATTTAAAAATTCCTGGTGTTTGCTAATCATCCTATAACTGTACCTAACACCTCACTAACTTAGGTTACAGCATGGAACTGCTTTGACTTCTGCAATTTTACTCCTCATCTTAGAGCAATATGCTTCTCACTTTACAAAGCTGTTTTTCATGTGAGATTTCCCCGATTCAATTTGGTTATCTATTACAGATCAGCCTCACAATGTGGGAGCTGCATGAGAAAACAGTATCCTTTACTCTGAATATCAGCAACGTTCAGGGCTGTAAGCTGTGCCAGTGCACTAGAAGAGAAAAAAAATGAGGCACAAATAGCTTGTGCAGTTGGTTTGCGAAAGTAAGATCACAGGTACGCAGCACCATGCTAAGCTATTGAGCTCTTTTAACACAAGGCCACCCAGCAGCACCTGGGGACAGCACAGCTGCAGGTGCCCATTTTACGTGTAAAGTGCCAGCAAAGCAAAAGGCTATGCCTGCAGCCATACCAGGCATGCAGGAGTAGCACAGAGCAGATCAGCACAAGGAGATGCACTGAGAGTGTCAGACCAGCATGTGCGGCTGCATCCCAGGGCCTAGAAGGAAAATGGATGAACGCACTGTGCCTGGCTGCGAGGTTACCATGTGTGGATTTGGATAGTTTTGCCCTGGGCACTAATGGAACAGACAATCTGCACACACGGCCGGCGAGGGTACTTCTAGCAACATGAAATCTAGCACCTCCCTCTGAAGGAGGATCATACAGTTATTCAACTCACAGGGCATGCCAAAAACTGCAGGAACATAAATTTCTCAAAGTCTTACTAGCATTGGCCTGGAGTATACATATTTGAAATGTCTCAGGGACACATAAAAAAACCCAACAAACACACACAAACAAAAAGGGGTTTGTTTACCACTTTCAAAGGTAATGTTGGTCACAAAAACTCTGGTAGCATCCTAGCACCACTTTCAACATAAAGTCCTGACTATAAGTACAAAATTCACTCTTTCATGAAATTGTGCCACTTTTTAAACCACCAAGAATAATCATCTCAATTCTGTCAAAATGGGGTTTAAACTTATATAGATCTCATGCCGCAACAGTGACAGAGTTTGAAGCTTTAGAGAGATCTGTGAGTTAAGCATCCATGTTTTAGGTACCATTTTTAAAAAGCACTTATTTGCCGGAGGGCTTCAAAAGACTACTAACTATTTATGTATCTAAACTCCCAGGCCAGAAAACTTCTGGAAAAAAAAAACCAACCTGCCATGCAAATATCAAGGACAAACACTCACACAAAACAGTGTTCAGGTGGGAATAAGCAGCATGCCCTTCCAATCACAATATATCATCCCAGGTCTCTGGAAGCTTGTAAGGTGTGAAGCTACAAGTCTCTGTGAAGCTGAATTCACACAGAACAGACACTTTTTTAAAGACATCTTTGGTTTAGTGGGAAATTTGGCATGGTTCAGTAGATTTTTTAATTATTCACACTCAAATAACTACACTCCTACTGGAAATCAAAATGTTAATGTACTATACCTTGCTGAGAATGTACAAGCAACACAGGTCCCTCCCAGAGTATCAGCGGAGCTGGGCTTGGACTCATCTCAGCTAGCTGCTCCCCTCCTCTCTGTCTGCAGAGCTCTCACAGTTGGTCTCACACAGCCCGAGAGCTGAGCCCTGATTCATGATTTCAGGCTCCAGCCATGGAATGCAGGCATTGAAAACCCAGAACTATTTTTACCCCTGAGCAGCCGCAGCATTTCTGCCCCATAAAGACTTCTAAAGCTAATGCCTTACCCTAAACACATACCCCCCCTGAACCTAACCAGCTAAGATGCACAGTTCCCTGGCATTTAGTGTGGTTTTTAAACCGCACAGTTGCTATCAACAGGACAAAGCAGCTCAGCCCCTGGCATTATTGTCAGCCCTCAGAAGTCAGACATTTGATCCCAGTTGTCAAAATTAGAAATTCCTCAGAAACGCTTTGCTCCAGGAGATAAGATTAGCTCAAAGCAATGACTGTCTATATGGTTTGTCTTGTACACCACCAACCCCAGCCTGCATTGAGCAAATATGTAATAACAACTTCAGCTAACTAAGAGACTGTAGACACAAATAAAAATCATTACATGTCAAACGAGATCACTATATGTTTTAAGGATAACCACAAGGCCAAGGCAACCCCAAAAAAATTCACAAAACAGACAATGGCTTTTTACACAGAACACCCAAAAGTATGGAATTGTCTTTAATAAATAATTAGCAACAAATCAGAGCTAGACACCTGAACTAACTTTTCAAGATTATACAGAGAATACTGACCACTAGAAACTTTTAAAAATGTGCTGTCTTAAACTTATAGGATTCTACGAGTGTACTTCAGAAAGAAAAAATGCAATCTAGTCTTACTGTGGAGGAATAAATAACAATTAAAAAAGAACTAATCGAATTTTTGCACAATCAACTAGAATCGACACAACATACACTTTGGCAGAGAACACTCCACAAGCAAGTGCCTAGCTGGACATATAGAAGGGCTCTAAATACCTAAGAACCAGCAGAGTCACTGACGTAACTTGCTCCTACGTTGCTTTAGACAATGAAAAACAACTGCGGGCATTTCTCAGAAACATGTGGCTAAAACACAAGAGGCACAATACAGAACTGAAAGAAACACTGACAACAGACAATTAGTAGTTTGTAACCTGTGGAAGCATGTGGAGGCTTAGGTAAGAATTAACAGTTCAATAGTATCACATCTTATATTAAGAAACGGTCCCTGCGATCTAGAGTTTTCAGGATGATGAAAGAAACAGTGTGCAAAGGGTGGGACTGTCAAGTTCATAGGAAGACAGTTACCATCACCATTAAGCAGCAGATGTCACAACCTATCAAGCTTCCCAGTGAGTTTTAGGGGCAGTAACCCCTATAAAATCCCTTCAAAGACCAGCTGCAATGGAACCTATCGTACACATGTATACCTAGGGTAACCTTAACACTACATGTAACTTAAAGAAATATTCGTGACCAGATAACTTAAAGAAATATTTGTGAAAATAAAATAAATAACTTAAATAAAAATGAAATAAATAAAAGAAATAACTTAAAGAAATATTCGTGACCAAAGCTGTGGCAATTGGCATTCTGGAGATATTCCATCTACAAAAAAGTAATGAAATAATTACAGGAATATTTCTCAGAGCACTCACAACCGAGTACCTCTAGCATCATGCAGCCTGATTTTGCAACTCTGAAGAATCTGTCCCTTTTAAGAAAGACCTTGTGCTGGGAAACTATTCTTTGCAATTTCATACTCACGGAGTGTCTGTGTAGGGAGAGCGCAAGGAAAATGGCAATGAAGGAGACCCCTTGGGGAATGAGAAAGCTACAATTAGAGTGTGTAGAAGAACACGAAACATACCTTAAGTGGGCCAGATCTGACATCAATGGCCTAAAGCTCAGAAAAGGTGTTAAACAAATAAAGGAGCAATACAAGCGTGTAATGTCCGGAAGGCTGAGCCACTTTAGCCTAGTGCTGTGGGAAATAAAGCAGAAGAAATGCTGTTGCTGTGAAATCGTGTCTCTGTGAGAGATTATTCTCGGTGAACAGCCTTCTGCTATTTTTGCAATGAGCTGACTGTCCAGAAGTCCCTTTCATTTGCAGTGAGACAACAGAAACCCCATCAGCTATAAAAAGTCAAGAGACAGTAAGTCTACCTAACAAAAATCCTGTGAAAGTAGCTTCACACTTTCTATCACTTTTCACCCGAGAATTAGGAAGTACATGTTTCCTACCAGCTAAATTATTACCAGTTCAAGCACAAACAATGCCTCAAATTATGCGCTCTGACAAATATGAGAAAGTGTAAAAGACTGGTATAAAACCCATTCCTTTCCAGCAGAATATTTAAGGTTCTCCTTACATATTACCAAATAGAATTCAAAGGAGAAAAAAACAACTCTACACCAGTGCAACCCTAAGACTTTCTTATAATACCTTCTGCTTGTAATACCTTATTCAGCAAGCTTCAAACTTTTTGAAAACCAGAAGGTGAGGTGAAGAGCCAAGTATGAATTTTCAACCGGGCTCCCTTGGAGACTGCCAACACCAGACAGGAAATTGTTCATCATTCTCACAGAAACACAGAATCACAGAATGGTTGAGGTTGGAAGGGACCTTAAAGATCCTCTAGTTCCAACTCCCTGCCATGGCCAGGGACACCTCCCACTAGATCAGGTTGCTCAAAGCCTCATCCAGCCTGGGCTTGAACCTTCTCCCAGCTGAACTCACTGGTTCATACAAGGATGCTGAGGGATGGTCAGGAGTGTCTACAACTGGCAGTAGCAATATGAGGCCATCTGTGAGTGCCTCAACATTTGCCGATTTGTTCCTAAATGAAGAGTTTAAAATATTTATTTACACACTTGCTTTTAAAAGACAATCTTTTCCCCTCTGTCCTCGATTTTATGCCATATGGAAGTGGCTTGGGATCAATAGTTAAAAAGAAAATTAAAAAAACCTCCAAAAAACTACACAAAGTGCACAAACAGGTTTTAGGTATCAAAAGAAATCACCAAAAGTAATGTAGCGGTCACCATGACAATTACCAAAGAGGCTTTAATATATAAGAAAGGAGGAAGGACAGGAAACAAATGAAAAAAGTAGCCATTTATAGCGTCAGATTCCAACAAGTTTTAAAGTTTTTGTTCTCCCAGAAAATCCACACTACTCATCTCACTTTTGAGAATTAGCACCACATGAGGCATCTTTTAAGACATTTTCAGACATAATGAAGAAACCCCTAGTCACTTTTTCATAAAGATCCTATATGCTTATAGGAGAAGAGATATAATGCAACCATTGATCATGTGTGTTAAATAGTCCATGCAACTGAAGACCAAGAGAAAAAAGAATCTGAAAGCAATTAATTAATTTTATAGTTTCACTTTTCAGGGAGAATAACAAATTATTATAAATATCAGTTACAATGCAGAAACTCAGAGGCACCTATAGGTTTTTCTGTTACTTTTCAAGAAGTACAACCAGGCTGTGGATCCTGCTTAAACAGAAAGCGAGAGGAATGACCTGACAGCTGATACAATTGCTGCCACTTTCTAGCACCGCTCCAGGGAGATTGCACCAGAAGGAGGGGAAAGGCAGAGGTGCATTTCTAGCTTAGATCCCAAGCTAACCGCCTGAAAAACCTTTTGCACTTGCATGCAGAAATCAAGCAGGAAAAGATACCCACAACATGCATTTCTTTTCTCTTCTTCAGCAGGCTCAAGTGCTAGTAATCATAAATAATTACCATCACTACCCATCCAAAATGCACCTGCATGAGAGAGACAAACACCTGTACAGCTACCAGGAGCCACGTTTACAATCACAGTGCAGGACAGTTGCTAACTGCAGGCTCAATTTGTGCTCATCTCATTGCAACATTATGCCCAGCACCATAAGAAGTCTCACCCACTTCAAAGGGGCGAGATGTTTAAAGAATCAACCCCACTCAGGAGGCAGAAGCTAAGAACTGATCCACCTGCGCTGATGCAAACCCAGACTGCAAACAAAGAAAAGCTCAAGTTGTGATATTTGCACTTACTCCTGTTTCAAAGAGGAAAACTGGAAGTAGTATCCCTCAGCCTCTGCTTAGGGCTTGTCCTGATGCAGACACATTGCTCGATGCCTTCTAAGTACAGTCAAGATACTCAAGAATTATCACAACATGTCTTACTTCTTTTACCATTTCCTACAGCATTGGTTCTGAGCTACTGTTGAAAAAGGATACTCGACTAATATTGCTCTGACTTAGAACTGCTTTCCTTCATGAACTCAAGACCTTACAACACAGCTATTTAATATATAAATTATCTGAATGCATCGCCAAAGAGGTGCAACTCCTGAAACTGAATGTGCCTGTAATATTAAGGGCACTCATTTCTGTGTACAAAAGAACTGCCCAACAATGAAATCTGAGGGCATGTGCGTGGTGCTGTTGAATTTATCAGGAATTTATCAGGAAAGCTAAATTCTATTCGCAACAGAAACACCAAATTCCCTGCAACAATACAATGACAAATTAGCAACAGATAATGCCAACATTTTAAATTCAGTACTGAAGCCCACCTCCCATGTTTTTACCTTTAATTTTGGCTGCTTTTATTGTTATATGTTACTTGTCAAATAATGTAAAATGCATCAAATCAGGATTTTTTTTTTTCAGAAATTCTTGTATATATTATCCCTAAATTCTTTCTTAGATCACAGCTCGGTTTTTCCCCTCTTCATTTCTTCCCTTACCTCCTCTCTTTATTTCACTCCAACATCAAGACCTAAAATGTCAGTCTGCTCTGTAAAAATATATATACAAATAAGGAATGTCATAGCAGCTACTGAAAAAAATAATCATCTCCTGTGTTACTACATTCATGTAACTTCTCCAAGTCTGGTTCCTTAAAACACAAATTGGGAGGAAATGGAGGACCAAATATTATCATAACAAGACAGTAACATAAACATTCAGCATCTTAACTTTTCTAAATGGAATCGCACATGCAGCATTCAACAGAAAACAAAAAAAAAATACCTTTCTTCCTCAGGTAATTCAATTTTGAACAGAGCATGTAAAAAATGTTATTTAGCTTGTATGACTTGTAGCAGGTGCCTTCCTTACCATAAAGTCTCCTTTTATAAGCAGCAGTGGCTATGCTAAAATGTTTTTCAGCACTTCCAGGCTTTCCAGAGAGGAAGACTAAGAAAGAGACACATCTTTTTGTATTTGTGAGAAGCAGCCACTAATTCAGTGTAGCATTTCCACACTTCAACTGTTTCCCAGTTAAATCCAGTAGAGTATTTGGTATTTACCCAGGGCTGTCACACATCTGGAGTCCTAACCATATCCACTGTGCACAAGTACAGGAGCATGCAGGTAGCCCAGTATTTTTCAGAGTAGGCTAGAAGACTGAGGACAGCTGTTACTGTGTTAGCTCAAAGTTGCCACTTTTTTGTGGCTTATCAGCTATGCTTCTAAAACAGACAGCTCATGCTCTCAGTTCTGACCAAAGGGCACCAGAATGGTAGGTGGTTCAAGAGGCTCTTACCTGGGAAAGCTAAATAGTTTTTGAACAGCATAGACATAGGGATCAACAACTGAAACTATGATTTCACAAAAAAGGAGACAGCCGAGCCTTCATTAATTAGTGGGACATCTTTTATCTGATGGATCGAATCTGGGAAGGGTATCTCTCCAAGGGGTTAGGTTGGATCCCACCACTTTCTCATCAGCACACAATGTAACATTTACTACCCAAGCAAGAAATCTGAGACATATCCAACATTCACAGCAGGACTCTGCAGAAGTCTCATCACCTGGAGGTGGGATTCAAGACAGATCCAACAGCAGTCAGTTTAGGTAATTGGATGGGCAGCTGCTACCTGAAGACACCAGGTCCCTGGAAAAGGGCAGCTAGTGGGAGAGGCAGAAGGAGTACCTAAAGGTTAACGTCACTGGACACACAACACACGGTTACAGGGCATGACAGCCTTATCTAGACATACATCATAGCTACCAGCACAAAGTCAGCTTAAACACTATTTATTCTGACTTGTATGTATGTACACAGTTTTGTCTTCCAAGTGTTTACCACCTGCATCAGAGTGTTCTTACGAGAAAATTTCTGAAAGTGCTTATGTCACAATTATTCGCTGCAAATTTTTTTTTCCCCCTGAATTTCACTCATTCTCAGAGATTGTTTGTTCTCTCTTGGTGTATCAGATGATTTACTAAAACATAACACCTCTCCCTGTAAATCTTCCCTCACATATGTCTATAGGACACCAAAGCTACCAAAACACAATTACTAAGGTGTTAGTAGTAAACACTATTACTAACACAGGGATTCCAAAAGCATTACATACCTAGCTTACTTATAAGCTTTGGAAAAGCTACTGACTAACAGGCAATAAAATACACATCCAATTTCTTTAGCTTGTGTGGCCATAGACCTTCTCTGCAAAAAAATACGTAATTTTCACAGGAGTGCAGAAAATAATTTATGACTTATTATTATTTCTTCATAAAAGTAATCTACACAGAAAGCTATAGATTCAGAAAAGTACATCAGCATACACTTAACTAAGCAACTGAATAGCCCCATCTCATACACTGCTCTGCAAAACAAAAAGTGAGAATCAGGGGGTTCTCTACTGCTGTCTGATGAGGCAAGCCAGGTCTATGCTGCACTTTTTCCTGAACTGACACACTGAAAGATAAAAAGCAGGATATTTCCTGCTCCTCTAAACCAAATTGCTCTCTCTAGCATGAGATAAACAACCAACCTCTATCAAGTACTAGGAGTCCACTATTTCTGGGGTGTCCTGCATACTCACTAACATGCTCTTTACAGTTACAAAGATCATAATGCCACCTTAGGTTCTGCGCAGTCCTTTGTCTCAGTAGAAACTAATCATTCACCTCCTTTTACTTCAGAACACATAAAAATGAAAAGAAAGTAATATTTCTGCAGGCCAGCAGAAGAACTTCCAAACATGCATGTTTTCCCCTCCACTTAAAAAGCCCATAAGGGATCAGTGAAAACATGCCAACGAATGCTCAGCCCCTCTTCTGGAGAAATAAGAAACAGAATTGACAATTAACGAAAGCTAGAGCCTCCCAACGTTAAAGCTTCTGCTACTGAGCCAAGTTTCTGCTACAAACTGAAACCAGAGCTACATGGAGGCGAACACACTTTCCCACTGTGTGGTTCATAAATTAACAGTATTAGTCAGTTTACCATTTGGAATAAAATACTTCTGTGCATTTTCTCAACTACTATTGTTCTATCATTATCACAGAGGCTGGTATTTAAATTTTCCTTGAGTTCCTTGGCATTTAACAAAGACCTGTCAAATGTAACTTCTAGCCCTGCTTCTCAGTTCAGCTTTAACCCATGCATGCTTGATTCCTTTTAAATACTAGCTTTTCCCAAAAGCAGTAATTTGCATCAAAGATGCATCATTGTGCTCAGTCTTCAAGTACTGCAGATTGGCACAGCTCCAGCCACTTCTGCAGAACACCATGGATTTATCCCTGCTGAGGAGTCAGCCTGTGTATTTAAAGGCTAGGAAGATTGTTAGGCTCATGTAGTTTGCATCACATCAGCAAACTTAGCAATCCACAGCCACACACCGGATCAAGTGTTTCTTGAGAAAGTTAGATGCATATAAAGGTGACAACAAATGAGCATGGCAGGAACGTCAAAGTGGTGAATAAAGAATGTGCGTGGATTTCATAAACACTGCCTACCTTTTCCTCTGGTACAGATAAAGATTCGCTATCAAGATTTTCTATTAAACCTTTACAGCACCAAGATCTGGATGTGCTGGAAATAACCCAATGCAGTGCACTGGAAAATTGTTAAGCCATAATCATTTTAGCTGAGAACATTGTATATATGACAGCTCCACCATTTTCATTACAGCTTTGGCAAACATGGAAAGCTTTTTACTCCCCATTTAACAGCTATTTTTGTCAAGGCCAGCATGGCTATTAATACTACAGTATTAGAGGCCCTGGCTGCATTTTAATCAGAACTAGTCTCTCCTTTTTCATTTTAGGCAGAAGAAAAGTGTTGTGACCTACCAGTTTCTCTGGCTGCTGCTGCTGTGAGTGTGCAGAGGGCACACATTTGCATCCACAAGGGCAGTACAAGAAAAAGGCAATTCTAAATCTGGTATTTAATGCACAGATTTTCTCTCAAGGCAACAGAGTATCTAACCAGGTAACTGAACCTAGAGAAACCAAAAGGCAGAAAATACAACAATCCTTGAGTAATGTGCTACATCTGCTGTAAAAAAGACCAGACATTTAAGTGAAACTCGAGGTGATGCTGGAGTCCCAGTTGCTGTCTGTCTGTAACTTCCTACCTGCAACTGGTCACTTTTTCTTCTCTCTTCCCAGTTGCAGGCAGTGACATTGGAAGAAACAAATGCACTCAGTCTGGTAAAACATGGCTCGGTGGCTGGTGTCACCACCACATTTTTGGGTTTTTTGAGAATGAGATGGCCTACACAGCACCAGGCCTGCTGGCATCAGACAGGGCTCATCTTTCTCAAAAGGGGAAGAGGATCTTTGCTTAGGAACTAGTGGGACTCATTGACCAAGCTTTAAACTAGACTTGATAGGGAAGGGTGGTACTATCAGGCTTGCCTGTGACAAGCCAAGGGACAACGCACCAAGGTTAAAGGGACGGGCTGTTAGCGAGGGCCCTCAACCTGTTGCTCCAAGACGTGCTGGGTACACTGCAGCACACTCAAAGTCTTACGGAGACGAGCCAGGGGATTCTGAGGCAATAGGGGCAAACAGGGAAACATGGGTAAAACACCTCAAAGGACAGCCACCTGGAGAGTACCACAAGGAATTCCAGCCACTCCAGCCAGTAAGTCAGCTTCATTGGGGATCCAACTTAAATGTCTCTATGCAAACACAAGTAGCATGGGGAACAGAGGAGTCAGAGATATACACACGCCTCCAGAGCTATGATCTCACTGGCATCACAGAGATGTGGTGGGATGGCTCCTGTGACTGGAGTATTGGAATGGAAGGACACAGGCTCATTAGGAAGGACAGGCATGGGAGATGAGGAGAGGGTGTTGCCCTCTACATCAATGACCAGCTTGACTGCATGGAGCTTCACCTTTCCATCACCCTGGCATAACATAGTAGAGAGGTTCTGATAACTATTCATTATCCCAAACAAGCAACAATGAGGAAAAGAAAATATCAAAATAAAGACAGAGCTAGAAAGGCAGAGATGGTCAAAGGGAAGAGAAAATATTCACTTCTGCTTCTGCTGCTTGCTTATGCCTTCCAATATGTTATATGCAAACCTCTGTAAAAGGACACGGGGAAAATAAAGAGAACTTTAAGACACCAAAAATAAGCAATATGCCACATAAGAAAATTTCAAACAGGTCTGAATATGTTTTAAGTTTTGTTCACCTGCATATCTACACTGACATGAAAAATACTTAAAAGTTATGGCCATTTGGACCCAGTCCCCAGTATGAATTTGTGTATCAAATACTGCATTTCCAGCTCTGTTTGAGAATAACTGCATCCTTTGCCATGTCCTACAGCTGTAAGTAGCTATAACTTACACCTCAGGGTAGGGCAGGGGAGTCATAGAATCATAGGGTTGGAAGGGACCTCTGGAGATCGTCTAGTCCAACCCCCCTGATAGAGCAGGGCCACCTTAGAGCAGGTTACACAGGAACCCATCCAGGCGGGTTTTGAATGTCTCCAGAGACGGAGACTCCACCACCTCCCTGGGCAGCCTGTTCCAGTGCTCTGCCACCCTCAAGGTAAAGAAGTTCCTCCTCATGTTTAGGTGGAACTTCCTGTGTTCAAGTTTGTGCCCATTACCTCTTGTCCTGTCACTGGGCATCACTGAAAAGAGCCTGGCCCCATCCTTGATAAGGTCCCCCCTCAGCTGTCTCTTTTCCAGACTAAAGAGACACAATTCCCTCAGCCTTTCTTCATAAGAGAGGTGTTCCAGTCCCCTAATCATCTTGGTAGCCCTTTGCTGCACCCTCTCCAGCAGTTCCCTGTCCTTCTTGAGCTGAGGAGCCCAGAACAGTACTCCAAGTGGGACCTCACCAAGGCAGAGTAGAGGGGGAGGAGGATGACCTCCCTCCACCTGCTGGCCACACTCTTCTTGATGCTCCTGCATAGTAATGGAGAGTCAATGCCTTCTTGCCTAATGCAGAGGGTAAGAGACACCAAAGGCCATCACCTTTCACGAAAGTCTCCGAAATAAAGGCATTTCATGAAAGGTGATGGCCTTGAATGCTGTTTCCTTTCACAGAAGTGTTCCTGAACATGTCTGTGGCTTGGACTCTTGTTTTTACTATGTTATTTTTAGTGGTAAAACACTACTATCAATCAAACTATCACCTGACCCACTTAGTAGATGAGAAAAAGGCTATGGATGTTGTTCACCTGGACTTTAGTAAAGGCTTTGACAGTTTCCCACAGAATTCTTCTGGAGAAACTGGCTGCTCATGGCTTGGACGGGCACACGCTTTGCTGGGTAAAAAACTGGCTGGATGACCGGGCCCAAAGAGTTGTTCCCCAGGACTCAGTATTGGAGCTGGTTCTGTTTAATATCCTTTATAATGACCTGGACAAGGGGATCGAGCGCAGCCTCACTAAGTTTGCAGACAACACCAAGTTGGGTGGGAATGTTGATCTGCTTGAGGGTAGAAAGGCTCTACAGAGGGATCTGGACAGGCTGGATTGATGGGCCAAGGCCAACAGTATGAGGTTCAACAAGGCCAAGTGCCAGGTCCTGCAGTTGGGTCACAACAACCCCAGGCAATGCTACAGGCTTGGGGAAGAGTGGCTGGAAAGCTGCTTGGTGGAAAAGGACCTGGGAGTGGCCTCCAGGAGAAGCCAGTGCACCTTCAGCTTCTGCTAAACTGGTATAGATTGTCCAGGATAAGCACAACTTCGCTAATAGATTCCCAGCTCCATCCTACTGCTATCTTATGTCCACCTCTGAACAGGGAACACAATCCTTCTCTAACTCACCAGACTGCACAGGCTTCTTCCTCTGCAAACATCACAGCGGCAGGGGCCACCCAGCAGGAAAACGTGAAGAACCATCTTTCTCAGGAAACAAGCTTCCCCCTCTTTACTCCCACAAACAATAAAAGTCACTGATAAAGCTGAGGAAAACGGTCAGAATTCTGCATGAAACACAGCCTGGTATGTAATTAGCAAAGCAAGAGAAACCATTCAAAACCAAATGTATTCAAATCAGCTCAGCAACCTCCAGCAGTGCTCCAGCAAGACATATGCAGAGCAAGGCTTGGCCATCTCTTCCACCTAGGTGATTCAAGGTTTCCAGTGTTTCTAGAAGTGCAAATTTCTCTTGACAACTATAAATTCATTTAAAGAGTGATGACAATTAAAGAAACCTAATCTGTCACAATGCGGGGTTTTGTTTTACTTGATAATGCATCGATATATATACACACACAAGAATGAAAAGCATATTTTGACATTTAAAGCAATCCTAGCTTGTCTGTGCCACACAGCTCAAGCTGTCAGGAGAAATGTGGGAGTGTCGCAAAGTTTTTAGATAACAACAACTTCTAATTAAGAGATGAAGTTGAATTTTTACCAAATTAGAGCACGCACAGCTTCTCTCACACAAACACAAAAATGAAAAACATTTGGCTAACGCTCATTTTTCTGGCCAGTCACTTCCCCAAAGCTGCAACTGTGACTGACTGCAGGCTTTTCTTCTCTAGAACAACAGTCTACTTTGGAGATTAAAGCACCAGTCTGAAATTCAGATGATTATGATTCAAACCCTGGCTCTGACACAAGCCGCTTCTCTAACTTTGGGTAAATCATCTAACTGACACTTACTCTGCTTCCAATTTAATCTGTAAAGTCAAGATAATGCTATTTCTTTTTCTTACGCTTTGGGAATAGGTTAGGATAGCTTGGATACTAGAAATGATCTTGGGGAGCACATAGCTCTCTGGAGGATAATTTCACCATCCATAAAGATTAACTGACATGTTTTGAAACTGCCTGTGCTTTTGTGGACTTCTAGTGATGCTCATTCCCCTCACCTGCTAAGATGACTGTCATGGACAGCTCTAATCTTAAGAATTATCAATGTACATATTAATACCCTTACCAAACTTGTATGAAACCTCTGTAGGAGGAAATTGTAGATCTTTCTTCCAAGGTACATTCTCCAAAAATACAAGATGAAGGAGGAACATGGTTCTGTAACATGGATTAGAGACCATGCACTGCCACCACATTCCTTAAACTGGAAGCATGACTTAAGTGTCTGATGAGAATATGATAGGAGAAGCATTTGAAAAGCATAGAGATAATCCCATGCCTATACAACTGCAAGAACAGGATGGTTGGCAAGAGTAGTTATCATTTGCCTGCCCCGGCCAGACAGCATCTGTAGGACCCTGCACAGCTATGGACCATTCCATTCCCTGCAACAGGAAAGAGAGAAATATTGCTAGCTGCAGTCGTGACTGATTATTCCTGTCAGCTATCACCATCTCCAGTAGCGGCTTAGTTAGTGGGGGAAGTACAACCAGTCCTTCCAGTTATTTGCTGCAGAATAGAGTAATGGGGGCGGGGCTGTGCGGGGTCGCATGGGGAAGCAACTACAGCCATGTCCTCCTTCTCTCCCCTTTTTCTTTCCTTTCTCAGTGGTAGGAGAGACAGAAAAGTAAAGTAGTTGCTCCCTCCTTTTGCTCTTTCTCTCCTTGCCTTACCTCTTCTGTATCACTTATCTTGAGAACAGCTGGTCATATATATAAATAAGAGTGAGGTCAAAGCTACTACAAAAAAGATTGGTATGACCTAGAAATGTTATGAGAAGTATTGTGTAACCAAGACGCCTGTGGAAAGTACCAGGGAAGACCAGAGGCATTCATAATGGCGCTTTCCCACAGGACACCTACAAGGAAAACATTTCCTTTGCCTCTCCCCTCATTCTGAAAACAACCAGTGTAACACACATCTTGATACTAAAAGGGTGAACAAGTGACAGATTTCAGTCTCAAGAGGTTGTCAGCATATAGAAAAAAAGAGGAGGAGACACGACCACAGCAAATGCAAAATTGCTAAGGGGCTGATTTCCCTATACAAAGGACAAAATATTGTCTCCAAAGCAGTTCCTCCAAGAATTTATACAGACATTGGCAACTTCTACAGCCTCACCCATAAAGTACAGAATTTCTGTCCCAGGGGATTCATGCTTCAGTACTTGCAATAAACTGACTCCTGAATTAGGTGGTTCACAAGACTTAGGATGCTGGCAGAAGCCTCAAAAAGAATTAAATAGCAGTATAGGAAATTAATTCATCAGTTGTTCTGCTATTTGTCTGAGAGCACTACAAGGCTGTTCTAAGTTCCTGCTCCTTCATTAACTTCCCTGGTTCCTAAATTATGCACATGTAAATATCTGTGGGGCCATCAGATAAACTGGGTCATTTAAAGATCAAAAGACTCCTTCCTGTTACTGCCATGTATCTGACTCGCCGTCATTTTTATGTTCTGGTGTCATGGCGCAGCCCCATTGACAGTCACATTGATGGAACTGGTAGGACAGCAAACAGCAGCGTAGGGCAGGTAAGTGCTCAGGTTGGCTTCTTAGCCAATAGTGGTATTTATCACAGCTTTTACAATTCAGAATTGTCTGAAGCCACCTGGATACAGCAACACTTTCATAAATCAGGAGCCACAGTCTAACCTGCAGACAGTGATTTCATTCCCTGGAAACTGTACAGCATTTTCAGGAGGGGTGATTTTCACCTCACAAACTCTGCAACTGGAGAAGATAAAGCTTAGAAAAGGCCTGGACAGTGACAGCAGTGTGTCAGGAAGTCTCTCCCCTTGTCTCTCTTTAAACTAGCAGAAAGTAACAAAGCTCTCTTTTGTCAGCCTTGGGTTTGTCTCATTGCAAAATTAGCTCTCATGAAAAGAGAAGCAAGACAAAATACCCATGGAGGGATGGGGTGGATTTGTTTTTACAATAGCTTTTGTTCCACGCAGCAATATGGAAATGCAAGATAAGGGTTTCTATTACCCAGAGGCTATGGGGTACATTGTACGCGGAGCACATGTGTAAGTCCCACTAATGCTAACAGGTGCTGAGCACGCTTAGCAGGAGCAGAAGAAAGTCTCTGCGGTTTCACAGCGGTGTTTATGGACAGGAAATACTTGCTATCTACTTGTCTTCCAGCAACTTCAGGGACAGTCCATTTTTGCCTTCGCTTGGAGAAAATAAAAAGGAACAGAAACACAGGTGCTAGTTAGCTGAAACCATTCACATTATATCAAGTCCCCATCTGTATCAGTATTAACGCAATGCCTCAGTTGGCCCATCTGAACACAGTAAGCTGACTATATTAAGAGGTGATGAAAATATTGGTTAAATCTCTGCAGAACTTACTTTAAAAAGCACAACAGCAGCTAAATAAGTAATCTAACCTGAACTACTGATACTGCACAAGGGAGTGCAAAACTGGCTGAGAAAAACCAGGAGCACATGTCTGCTGGGGCACAGGACAAGCATTCTCAGCTAAGGCACAAACGCATGCCTAAGATACCAGAAAGGCATGGAATAATTCCCAGATGGTTAAAAGCTTCATCTGGCATTTGCAGCAGCTCAGCCTGTCCCATGCAATATTTGATGCATGACATCAGGAAGACATGGCTCTCACCCTGCTTTAGCCCTCAGAATCACACATACATGCCCATCATGCCTTCCAAATGCCAGAATAAGCATCTTTTAAATGCACCCAGAGTTAGACATACATTCACCCAAAAGATCACAAAAAGTAGTCAAACTTGTAGTGCCAAGTTCTCATTAAAGGTAAGTTGTAGACCATAGGGTTACATGACTAGTCCAATGTGACTGTCTCATTTATAGTTCAAGTCATTAATTTTCTTGTTCAAAAGATCGTTCATTGATGATTGCATGAAAAAAGTCTTTTCCTCTAACCAACTCTGTTTACGAGGGTGATCTCTTGTTCTCAGACCTCTCCTGCAACTAACTTTCTCTCCTTCTACCTTTTCCCTTCATAATACAAACAAACTTTAGTTTGTTTTTAGTCCCTTCCATCTTGAAAAGATCCATGCCAAAAAACATACGCTACTCTGAGATCGCTACAATAAACATCTAGCATTCCTTTCAAACCAGTCTAGCCTAGAAACATCTTGTTTATACCTTGCAGTCAATGGTGATGACTTCTAACAATACATTTACAACTTCTTAGTTAGGCCTTTTAGTAGCTTTGGCCATGCTCCTGCTCTTGTGCCATTTCTTTTCATGGATTCAGAGATACCATTCCCTGAATCCTACTCCTAGTTCTCTGAGTGCTCCCTCAGTGTGTCCACCACTAAACTCTCCTCATGCTCCACACCCTTCAGTTTTCTTCTGTCATTCCACTGGCCTCTGTCCTGTTTGTTCCTTCTCTTTCCCTTCCATGTTTCATTTCATTTGCAAACACAAATTCAGCTATCCTGATGACTTACAAAATGACACACCTTCTGTTCAAATGAGAAACTCAGCTTGTTTTCTTATATTTTTACGTGTGCGTTCAGCAATTACCATGAACTCATCATGGCTAAAGCACATATCTTAATTTTCTTCCCAAGACTCTCCTGCTCATTATCTTCTTTCCTCATGACTCGTGAACACTAACAGCATCTTCCTATTGCACCAACCCATAACTTGAATATCGTCTTCATCTTGGAGCTTGTTCTTGATTCTTGTATCTAAGCCTGGCAGATGGTTTCCACATAATGTCACTAATAGGCATCCATAGCATCCTCTTCTGCAGAGATAAAACTCTGTTGACAAATGCAACCTTGTTCTGCAGCTATTTATCCAAAATGCTGCTTTAAAGGCCATTTTCCTATGTCATCCCTTTGTCAATGTTATTTTCTGTGTAAGTCTCCGCTCATTCCTCTCTCTCTTTCACATCAATAATAAGTTATGTATTGTTGCTAAGTTTTCCACAGTTTACCCACAAGTCTCTCTCACCTCTTCTTCAATATCAAAAGATCAATTTCTATCTCTGTTGTAGCCCCAGGGATTCTATCAGCTCTAGTCCAGAGTTTGAAAATGCTTTATACCCCATGAGTGGCTTCCAGCTCCACTGAAGTCTGTGGAATGTGGCAGCCAAGATTTTGTCTTACAAATAATTTTTGAAATCAGTGAAATTATTTGCAGTATGTAAAGTTAAACATGTGCCTCAGGCAAGGTCTACTTCAGAAATGGTTTGCTGGTATCGTTATGCAAGAACAACCCATCTTGGCACAACTGAAGCAGATAATTCTGTCATAGGCACAGCCTATAGCAATGACATTGTCTTTTGTTGGTATGATTTATATTAACATGTAGAATTTTTTAAAAAGGCAAACAATTCTTTCAGCAAAAGCATTCCTAACAATAGAAATGCAACCATGTTAAGGCTGCTGTTAGTATAGTAAAAGTTCTAATAAATGAATAAATAAACAAATCACAAAAAAGCTCACTCAAACCAAGAAACCTTTCTGACATAATCTCACCTAAGATTTTTATAGGACTAGGACATGGGTATAAAAAAACACAGCCAAATTATAAAAGCTAAACAAAACATACCTGTGTATGATCTATATACGTATGCAGATACATAGGGATCAATCTAAAAAACAGTGTTTCTCAAAAAGTATTTATTTCTACTGCTGAGGTTGAGAAATTGACAGCCCAAGAAAAAAAACCCCAATACAGCTTCAGTGTAGACTGTGATTCTTCACACTACTGCAGAAACACATGTAAATGAGGACATAAAAAGATACATCTAGGATTAGAGGACTGCTTAGACATGACATCATCTTTTGGCTTCTCCTGAGACTATGTGGAAGAGCGATGATATCACTTAATGCTCATTGTCAGAATTACTCTTACAGATACAGCACCAGTGATGTTATATATGTAACGATGATGTAGAAGCGTCTAATTCATCAGTTAGACACCAACACTAGATTTCTGCAGTGCTAAGTATATGAAAAGAAGTTAGAGTGGTGGCTTTATAGTACTCTAATCTTGAGTTTTAAATACAAAATTTTGTCATTCATGGACCAAAAATACCAAACTTAATGCTTACACTAAAAGTTTAGCTCTGAGTTAGTAAGTAGGACCACTATGCTTGTTTCCATTACGTTACACTTATTTTACAGCACTGCACTGTTAGTGATTTCATTAGAATTATGTTAGTATAAAACTTTTATAACTTACTAAAAGGATGAGAATATATTTCTTTTTTCCTGGTTAAACTAAGAAATCATTGTAAGGCAATAAATATAGACCATCTTGCTGTCATTTTTGCAGCTACTTTTAAAAAATCAGAGCTTCTCTTTAGAAGCACTTCCTCTGCCTACTAAAATCTTCAGTCTGCACATAAACCAGCGTAGTTGTTGAACTTGCAAGAAATATTTTGCATCAGGCAGTGGGACAAGCAGACGAACTACAGAATGATGAAGCGCTGCTCTGAAACCAAAAGCATTGCTGGTATACTCTTCAAAGGACCAGAAATCTGATGTTTTAGGAAGTGGGACAATAATATAACTAAATGTAGATCAGCATCTCCTAATGAGAACTCAGGACAGACATTCCTGACAGCGTATTCACAGCATTTGATGCTTTTTAATGAATGTAGGACAGCAGTGGCAAAGTCTGTGCATGTATTTCTATAGCATTGCTTTTCTGAGGCCTCTGCAGATACTTATTTGCTGATATTTATCTTATTCCTACAGAAAAGCACTACTTAAAAGTTAGTTGAAGTTGCTTTGTTCTACTTTAATAGCATTTCTTATGTTCTTGAAAGGCTGGCAAATACACATTTATGTTTGCTAAATGCATATCTGTTCCTTTACCTACACTAATGGAAAGCTTATCTATTCTTCCATTCTTCTTCCACAATTCATTGTAAATATTTGAGGCTTCAATAATTACTATTCAGCCCTTAAGTCCAATACACAAAAAAGGAGAGTACTCTATGCCACAGGAG
The DNA here is from genome assembly GCA_013400135.1 of Rhinoptilus africanus. Classification (NCBI taxonomy): domain Eukaryota; kingdom Metazoa; phylum Chordata; class Aves; order Charadriiformes; family Glareolidae; genus Rhinoptilus; species Rhinoptilus africanus. The sequence goes on from VXBO01004315.1 coordinate 63,812, forward strand.
TCTAGGAAAACCACTATACTTTATAGAGGACAATCTTTCATTGCAGCTATTCACAAAGCTTTACAAACAACCATGAAGTTCCACGGCTCTGTTTATTAACATTTTAAAACAGAAGAAAGAAGTTACAGCTGACTCAAGGGAACAAGCCCTGGCTTTCAGCTTCTCAAGCAATGGATCAGACCAGCTCCTAGAAATGACTAGCTCCATTTATTCTGCATAGCCCAATGCTGCTGCACAATAGAAAATCAGGAGGGATTGTATGGCCTTGTGGGCCATACCCATTTTTAAGCCTCATGAAATTAAAGAACCTCCTTTATTTCATTGCAATTGCTTTATGTCTTCATGAAAACCATATAACTGAACTTTATATGCCTGCTCCTGTATTTGTATGTACCCCAGCAGCTGCAGACTGACACTCTTCCTCTAGAATGAATGCTAAAGGCAGAATCACCCTGAGACAAATAACCCAACAGGGGCTAACTTGCCCCTGTATAAATATATACACACCATCCAGCACAATGAGCTTATTCCTCTCCTAACTTTCACCCACGCTCCCCCATGCGTATCTTTTTATTGTGACTGCTGACAGTCGTGCTCTGCAACTGCCTCCTTTGCTCAGATCTCTCCTGTTGTAGTTGATAACAATGACAGCACTGTTGTTCTTTACTCCCAAATCCAGCACCCTCCAGGCACATAACAGGAGGAAATTTTTGAAATGTGTCCCAGGGGACTCCACCAGTGAGCATAGCATGACTAATTACAGTGATTAGACTAAAGGCAGATTATCTCACTAAAACAACAGGACATTTGTCACATCCTACCCACGGGGAAAGGCCCCCTTCCTGTCCCCTGGGCTCCTGTTTACCTGCCCTGCACAGCTTGTGCCCTGGCATTCTTGCTTACAAGTGTTCCTGCAGCTGCTTCCTTAGCAGAGAAGACAGAACCACCCTTGTGAGGTCAGGGTGCTGTGGGACAGGCTGCTGAGTAGGTTGCAACTGTCAGGTGTTTCATCCGCAGTAAGGTGTTGAACCAGCACCTCTGAAAATCATAGAATCATAGAATCATAGAATCATAGGGTTGGAAGGGACCTTAGTAGATCATCTAGTCCAACCCCCTGCCAGAGCAGGGCCACCTTAGAGCAGGTTACACAGGAACGCGTCCAGGCGGGTTTTGAATGTCTCCAGAGACGGAGACTCCACCACCTCCCTGGGCAGCTTGTTCCAGTGCTCTGCCACCCTCAAGGTAAAGAAGTTCCTCCTCATGTTTAGGTGGAACTTCCTATGCTCAAGTTTGTGCCCATTACCCCTTGTCCTATCACTGGGCACCACTGAAAAGAGCCTGGCCCCATCCTCCTGACACCCACCCTTCAAGTATTTATAAGTGTTAATTAGGTCCCCCTTCAGACGCCTCTTTTCCAGGCTAAAGAGACCTAATTCCCTTAGTCTATCTTCATAGGAGAGGTGTTCCAGTCCCCTAATCATCTTAGTAGCCCTATGCTGCACCCTCTCCAGCAATTCCTTGTCCCTCTTGAGCTGGGGAGCCCAGAACTGGACACAGTACTCCAGGTGGGGCCTCACCAAGGCAGAGTAGAGGGGGAGGATGACCTCCCTCGACCTGCTGGCCACACTCTTCTTGATGCACCCCAGGATGCCATTGGCCTTCTTGGCCACAAGGGCACATTGCTGGCTCATGGTCATCCTGTTGTCCACCAGGACTCCCAGGTCCCTTTCCTCAGAGCTGCTCTCCAGCAGGTCAGCTCCCAACCTGTACTGGTGCAGGGGGTTATTCCTCCCCAGGTGCAGCACCCTACACTTGCCCTTATTGAATTTCATGAGGTTCCTCTCCGCCCAGCTCTCCAGCCTGTCCAGGTCTCTCTGGATGGCGGCACAGCCTTCCGGGGTGTCAGCCACCCCTCCCAGCTTTGTGTCGTCAGCAAACTTGCTGAGGGTGCACTCTATCCCCTCATCCAGGTCATTGATGAATATATTGAAGAGCACTGGGCCCAGTACTGACCCCTGGGGAACACCGCTCATCACTGACCTCCAGCTAGACTCCACGCCCCTAATCACAACCCTCTGGGCTCTGTCTTTCAACCAGTTTTCTATCCACCTCACTGTCCATTCATCTAACCCACTCTTCCTAAGCTTCCCTAGGAGGATGCTGTGGGAGACCGTGTCAAACGCCTTGCTGAAGTCAAGGTAGACCACATCGACCGCTCTCCCCTCATCCATCCATCCAGTCACACCATCATAGAAGGCGATCAGATTAGTCAGGCATGATTTCCCCTTGGTGAATCCATGCTGAGTACTTCTGATGGCCTTCTTTTCCTCCATATGCTTTGAGATGACGCCCAGAACGAGCTGTTCCATCATCTTTCCAGGGATGGAGGTGAGGCTGACCGGCCTGTAGTTCCCCGGGTCCTCCTTCTTGCCCTTTTTGAAGACTGGAGTGACATTGGCTCCATGGAAAATCCATGGAAGGCCCACTGAAACCGCAGCAGGATATAGTAAAATGCTGGAAAATGGAATTAAGCAAATTTCCTTCTTCTGCCACACGTTTCTCCCATGGTTTCCCTGCACATTCCCTATATGTAGCTATCTTCCTGGCTCCTCTTGGGTGGCTATGCTGCTTTCACATGTTCCTTCTGCTCCATGCAGTTCAGTTTCTCCTATTTCTGCCTAAGCCCAGCCTTGCAAAAAAGCTTTTAAACATAAAGGCCAAACCTGATGTCCTTCTATGACACAATGACCCACTTAGATGAAGGAAAGGCTGTGGATGATGTTTACCTGGACTTTAGGAAATCCTTTGACACCGTTTCCCACACCACTCCCCTGGAGAAACTGACTGCTCCACAGCTTGGATGGGAATACTCTTCACTTGGTAAAAAACTGCCCAAAAGAGTTGTGCTGAAGGGAGTTAAATCCAGTTGGTGGCTAGTCACAAGTGGTGTTCCCCAAGGCTCAGTATCAAGGCCAGTTCTGTTTAAGATCTTTATCAATGGCCTGGACAAGGGGATGAAGTGCAGCCTCAGTAAGTTTGCAGATGACACCAAACTAGGTGGGAGTGCTGATGTGCTTAAGGATAGGAAGGCTCTACAGGACAGGCTGGATCAATGGCCGGAGGTTCAACAAGGCCAAGTGAAAAGTCCTGCACTTGGGTCACAACAACCCCAGGCAACACTACAGCCTTGGGGAAGAGTGGCTGGAAAGCCGCCCGGCAAAAAAGGACCTGGGAGCGTTGATCAACAGCTGCCTAAACATGAGCCAGCAGTGTGCCCTGGTGGCCAAGGCGGCCAACAGCATCCTGGCTTGTACCAGGACCGGAGCGGCCAGCAGGACTAGGGAAGTGATCATCCCCCTGCACTTGTCACTGTTGAGGCCACACGTCAAATACTAGGCTCAGTTTTGGGCTCCTCACTACAAGAAAGACACTGAGATTCCGGACCACGTCCAGAGAAGGGCAACAAAGCTGATGAAGGCTGCAGAGCACAAGTCTTATGAAGAGCAGCTGAGGGAGAGACCTTATCACTCTCTACAACTACCTGAAAAGGAGGTTGTAGTGAGGTGGGTGTTGGTGTCTTCACCCAAGTAACAGGTGACACGACAAAAGGAAATGTCTTCAAGTTGCACCAGGGGAGGTTTAGGATGGATATTAGGAAAAATTTCTTCACAGAAAGGTTTATCAAACATTGGAACAAGCTGCCCAGGGAAGTGGCTGAATCACCATCCCTGGAGGTACTTAGAAGACGGGTAGACGTGGTGCTTCGGGACATGGTTTAGTGGTGGACTTGGCAGTGTTAGGTTAATGGTTAAACTTGATGATATTAAGTTTATTGGTCCCTTGATTATTGGTCCCTTCCAACTTAGACAATCCTATGACTTATCCCAGTAATAGGCTGTCTGAAGTCAGGCACTGGCTAAACAAGTATCCATCTGACATCTCCTACTGCCCTCTGGCACTTAAAATTAGTAAGAGAAATGTATGTTTAGTATTGGCCAGCTCCAGACGGTTTCTAAGGCAATTGTGTTCAAGTCAAAACTATTGGGTCCAATAAAGCTTCATTTGCCGATTCAGCCACCTTTTTTCTTACTCATATGCTGTGCCTACACAGAGATCCCTCTGGGATCTTCCATCTTTCCTTGATGAATCTCAGCATTATGATGGTTTAGCATTTTTCTTGATAAAAACTGACTGACACAGTGTGCCTGACTGGGTAGTTTCCCATTCCAATGCATGACACTGGTCATAGCTTCCACATGAGCCCCAGTCCCTTGATGAGAGTCTGAGACCTGCTTTCAGCGCATCACCACACTTAATCTAATTTTTCCCATTTCTATAATAAATGCAAGTGCAACAGCTACAGAAGGGGTTTACGACTTTGCTTTGTAGCCTCACTTTAGCGGTGTGCTAACTTTGCATGCTTACATTGTTTATTTTCTTCCAACCCAGCATGAAGAATCATGAGTAAAAGTGAAATTATACATTCCCAGAGGGACTTTATTTTGCTTATTACTTCCCTCTTTTAATGCATTTATTAGAGCTTCTGGATTAACAGTGGCAGATGCAGGCAAAGAAAGACAATTTTAATTTTGCAGATAATAATGGATTACAATACATTAACATTACTGTAAAACCCACAAAGTGGAAGCACTCAAGGGATGTAGGAGCAATTAATGTGGTTAGTTTATTTACCTAACTCTGACACACTGCTAGGGCATTCAGAAGCAACTGGAATTGTGTTTACACAGGCAGAGCTATAAGGCTACTTCAATATCACAGACAAATATCCTGTTTGGGATTCACAGGAACATCAGCTGCCTCAGGCAAAGGAAAATATGAAAATGTATACTGAAATAGCACACAGATCTTCTCCACTGAAAGAGTGGGCAGAGGTGAAACATTAATAAGGACATAGTGTAAAGACAGTTCTCAGCTCTCGAGAGTTCAATATTTCTGGTATTCTGAGAGATATTATGTTACAAAAAAAAAATCTCTGTTTATTATATGCTTCTATAATTCTAAAATAAGAATTTTCAGGAAGAAATAAGCTAAAGGTATGCATAGATACCCAGTCAAGTTAAAATAAGTATATATATATATATATAACACAAGTGCGTCATTACAGGCCAAAAAAAAAATCCAAACACTTAAAATCAAAGCTACCAAGAGGGTTGGACTTTTTCAGCAGTTATGGGGAAATTAGCAAATGCCTCATTTAAATGCAATGTTGATGTGTAACTCATGATATGCCTCCTCCATATTTCCAATACTGATCAAAAGTCCTAACACCTGCACTTTGAACAGAGCCTATACATTGGAAACAAAAGTACCCAGTGGCATCGAGTGTCTAGTTCTAAGTGGCAAGCACCACCCAAAAGACAGGGCATCTCCCCAAATTAAGCTATTCCAAAACATGAGATTCACATGCATGTGGAATTCAGTCTGTCCAAATGAAGGCAACAATCATGCTGAGGATTTAGAGAGTACTTTGTTGCAATCAAAACAGGTTAAAAGTCCAGCCAGCCGGCCTCTCTTGGTAGCTGAAGGGATGAATACGCCATCCCATACTAGCAATGTACACACCGGGAACCATCTTCTAATAAAACTACAGAACTTCAGCTGGTAAAAATAAATTAGCTACAAAAATCAAGCTTCTCTAGCAGCAAAAAAGGCAAAGCACCTCTAGTTGGGAGCAGATAGATGCCTTGATGGATTTACTATGGAATTCAGCTAATCTGAGAAAATGGCGAAACTGAAGTTTGACAAAATGACCAAGTGAAACCCTTGGATGTTTTGAGAATGACAAAGTACAGCAGAAACCTCCAGCAGCTGCAGTCACTAGCAGCACCTTCTGACCAGCACGAATGGCCACCACTAGGCACAGTAACTCCAGCAGCAACTAAACACCAGAGTAAAACCAGGCAAAAGTAGGCCATAATGGCAATATTCTCATTGAGTGTTGGGCAAAAATCTGGGAGGGCGCACAGCCGCGACAGCTGACCCAAACTGACCAAAGGGATATCCAGAACACGTTGTAATAAAAGACAATGGACATGTTCACAAAAGTGTATTTAAAATATTCCCATTAATCTGCTCACTCTTTCCATCTGCTTTCCTTACTGTGAATGTTGCACCTCTTGTTTTACATCCCACTACAAGTTGATAGTTTGTTTTAATACTATGAACTCGGTTCAAACTGATTGATTTTCATTGCTGGATGCTACAGTGAAACTATGAAATCTCATTTATTTCTGTTTTTAGTGCTTATATAGAGCTAGCTGGAAATGAGTTCAATTTTATTTTTAGCTCTCTTTCATGTATATTATTCTACTTTCTATTCAGAGGCTGTGCTACACAGTTTGAGTTGAAATGCAAAAAGAGAAAAGTCTCCACTTTTTCAGCTCAACCAATGAAATAAGAAGAAATCTAAACATTTGGGTTTAGGCAAAGGAATAAGGAAATCTCATCCACATCGCAGTTTCACAGAATATATCACCACTCCTCATTACATCAACGAGTTTTCCCTATTGGTCTCAAACTTGGTGCTACTATTCTAACCGGATACAATTCTCACTTTTCCTTTTCCAGAAGTGCCTTAAATGTACAATTTCCTGAAACAAGTACAGCAGTAGTATGTGTCTCTATTCTTCACGTACAGTTTCAAACAGTTTACAGTGTTCAACTTTCATAAGTGCTATTTCTCTTCCCCTTAGAAAATTGGATCTCATTAAAAAGATTTAGGCCAAGTGCCAAAATAGCTAGATTAAGAAAAAATAAAAAACAAAACACCACCAAAATCTTATCTTCGAGGCCCTCAATGACATTTAAGTGTTAATTCCACAAAATGTCTCCCTTCAACTTTACATACTGCTGTATCTTCATAAAACTGAACCTAAGTAACTTTGGAAACCCAGCATTAACACTTATAATTCACATAGCTCATTCAAAACTTCTATCCAGTGAGACTGGGTTTTTTCCCGTTACTTTTAAACTGTCTCCATAATGACTGGCCCATGTCAGCCTGAGACTGAAATTTTATTTCCAACTCACGTTTTTCCTCCCATAAAAGGTGCCTGCAAATGTATTGGCCAAGTTGCTCATTAGAACAAGCAGAACTGAACCAGTGTTTCAGTGTTTTAATGCCAAAATAAAAAACAAGAATAAAAACAGATTTAACGGTAACTCTGCACACTACCTTATACAAAGGCATTAAACCAACTGGACCAGACCTCCTACTGTAGTTATATAGCACGTAAGACACTGCAGAAAGCTGAAAATTAAAGCAGCAAAGCCAGTTAGTAGAGCAGAGTCAGCTGGATGTAACTTGCCATCCATTACATGGATTTAACCTCCATGAAGTCAACAGGTGAGTGTCAGAAGTGACTCCAAAAAGTCACTCCAGCATTACCTACTGGTGTTATTTTTGTCACTTGCCTGTTCCTATGTCTGCATCATCTCTAGGCTATGATGAAATTCTGGCACATCTATTTGCAGCTTCCCCGTTCCTGCCAATGCTCTGCCACATCTGAGTGGATGCAGAAGCAGAATGTAAGACTGAGATGATCTCATCCCTCTGTTGAACATTCAGCTCTGCAATTCCAGCAATAAAACTGCTGGACTGTTAAGCTACTTCCATGATCTTCTATTAACCTAATGCGAGGTTCTGTAATTACTTGATCTGCATCAGCCACCTCAATCCTTGTTGAAGAACAGGGAGACTTCTTCCCAGGGAAAACAAATTTTGGTTTGTTTGTCATTTGTTGATGTATGGGTGAATAAGAACAAAGATGTTCAGCAGCATTTCTCTCACCCATAGTGTAAAAAGGGCCTGAAAAGTGAAAAAATGCAATGCAAAAAAGTCAATCATCCAAGGCATTTATGAGAGCCACAACCACCCTTTGTCAGCGAATTCTTGCTGTTGAAAGCCTTCAATCTTGAGAGATATATTTTTAAAAAAACTTTTTGTTTTTTTAAAAAGCAGAAGTGGGGGGACAAAATATTTGTGGAGGACATAAACAGATTTTGGATGAAAATTAAAGACATCCCTTGTAATCAGGAACACAGCAGAGGTCTCCAGCAGATAGCTCGGCAACTAAGCTGATGCAAATAAAATAAGTTTTCTCTGAAAATTCCCTCTTTACACATATTCTTAAGGTCTTATCATTCTCCCACGGGAGATGAGAAAGTCTTGCTGACTTCTGTAGAGGAAGGCCAAAGTTTGCAGCAGTTAAGATAGCTGCACTTTGTTCCCTATGAATATGAAACTGTCACTCTCTTTAAAAAAGCTGCATTCAAAATGAGTAATTTGAAGTACAGAAGTCCTGGTTATTGTCCCATAACATTAAATACAGTGAAATCACAGCACTGTCATGTATTACACACTACAGAGACTGACATTTTCATTGCTAATGTCACCTACAGCTTAAGGCTTTTTCCTCCATAAATCAAGCAGGATTTTTTTTTCTCCCTTCAAAAAGAAGTCTAAGGCCTATACTTCACAAAACAATACCATAGTTGTCACACACTAACCACATTCATCTAATAAAAAAGGTTCTTTGGTCCATAAGCAAAAAGATGATCCTAAGCCACATGCATCTTCCCGCTCAGTAATGACTTTGTGTTTCTTTGCCTCTTTTTCTGGACTGCAATTTCTTTTTACTTCTAGAATACTGCTAATTTTCAAAAAGCAAACAAAAACAAAAAGCCCAAACCAACACCCAAACAAATGCACACCTGAAAAATCCTGAAAAACCTTATTTCCTCCTTAATTTTGGATCTCTTTTTGCTTCTGATTTTTTTTTCTTTAAAATAAATTGCTAAACAAAACTAATATCCACTTGAGGAATTGTTTCTTTTCCCTAAAACAAGCAAAGAGTGATTAAGGTGTAATGACTCTCCAGCTCCCAGCTGACACTACCTCTATTAGACTCCTCCACGTATCAGTAAGCTTGAGTTTAGAAGAGTTTAGAAGGCATGGAGGTGGTTTCACATTTCATTCCAATTCTGGTAGATCTTTCCACAGATATTCCTTTACATTTGTCATTGCACTAAAATCACTAGATTTTTAGACAACGTCAAGAATTCATCAAAGCAAACAATGAACTGTAAGTCTCTAGAAAATGGATATTAAAATAAATATTGATGGAGGAGGAAAGGGGAGAGTACAGGGTTTTCTAAGAAACGCTGAACATACAGGATTAAAATGGCTCAAGAGATACCTTCCTCCAAGAATCCTTGATCTCTCATATCTCTGTGTTACACTAAGTCAGGACAGGTCTGGACAACGCATTTGCTGTTTCCTCTGGCATAGCCTTCATGTGTGCCTATGGTTTGAAGGGACCTCCCCGCACTCACAAGACCTTTGGTAGATGATCGAGATGTCTATTAGCTCCTTCAGTACTCTGCGACGAATCCCCATGGGCTTGGCAACATTCAGCTGATCCCTTACAATTTCAGTATCCACAAATGGAAAGTCACTGTTCCCACACTCATGCTCCTCCAACTGAGGCGAATGGGCAGCCCAAGGTCCATCAGTATTATTCAAGACTGAAGCAAAAAACCACATTGAATGCCTCCACTTTTTCTTCATGCCTATTAGCCAGATGACCACCTTCAACAAGTATCAGTCCAATGTTTTCTTCGGACCTCCTCTTGCTATTAATATACTTCTAAAATAAAAGCTCTTCTTGTTATCGGAAACAACCCTGGCCAGTTTCCACTCTAATTGAGCTTTGGTCTTGCATGTCTTCTCCCTGCATACACAAACCACAACTGTGCTCTTCTCTTCCTGCAAGCCCTGACCTCGTTCACAGGAAACCAGCAGAAGAATGCACAACCACTTCTTAAACCACCTCACATAATCCTCTTTCAAGCACACTCCCAGGTATCACAAATTAATAGCTCTTTCCCTCTTTCTCTCTATACTGTTAGCCTATGAACAACAACCCACTTTGTACCTCCTATATCCACATCAAAACTGGAATGATCTGCCACGCTCAAGAGGATGCACAACATGCTAAACAGTAAAGCAAATTAAAACCCATAGATTATAATCTGATCCTGACATCAAATTTGCTAAGGGGTAATTTCCATCAGAAGGAAGATCAAACGGTCAGCATACAGGACTGGAGTCCTGCTTTTTACTTAAAGCTACCTCATGCGTCTTTTATATCTATATTCTAAGTCCTGTTTCACTTTTTCAGTGTCACCTGCACCCACAATGATGCTGCATTTAAATATATAACTTGCAAGACAGGGCCTGAAAAACACCTTTCCCTGTAGTGAGTAGGAGGAAAACAGAGAAATGTGTCAAAATCAAAACATAATCTAAACTTCACTGAACACTGCCTTTCCCTGCCCCCTCCCCCCATTTCTCTCTCTTTGTATTTGTCTGCTTTGTTTTGACTTTTTAATTAAAAACTGATCTTGTAAAATGTCATTTTTAAAGGATTATTGGAATTCGAAATGGAACACCTGCATTGCAAGTAATTACTCTGTACTTACACACAGGGACACCACTGGGGACAAGACCCCCAGGAAGCACACGCTGGTGCACAATGGGTCTCCTCAGTGCAGCTATGTAGCCAGTCTGGCTTTTTGTAGGTAAACCTCTAATTTCTTTGTAGAAGTCAATCCTTCAAGGAATGCTATTGGCAGAATTAATAGGCTTGCATGATTTTTTTGAGGCAGACTGTTTACTCAGCTCCTGCTCAGGTTTTGGCTTAACACACAGCTCACGCCAAGGCCTGGCGCATGCTGGGAGCAGCACCACTGGGTCAAAGCGAGAGCAACACGTCTGCTGGACACAGCGGGCAGGAAGAGATAAGGGCCATTCTGCAGCTGTTCTTACCTGCAGTGTGCTGTCCCCTGCAGCCATCATCTCCTGTATCTCTGCAAAATACCTGCCTGGCAGTTGCTTCAAAATCCCCTAACTGATGGAAACGGTACAGACCCAGCTTCCAAGCTGGGAGGTATAAATGTGTCAGCTTCCCCAAAAAGCCTTTGAAGCAAATCCAACACAGCAGCTGCACTGCTGAGTCTTTAAAAAAAAAATTATTTAAAAAAATAATTAAAAACCCACAAACAAAAAACCCAACCAAGCAAACAAAAACCCCAAAATACTCCCCTAAAACCACAAACAACAACAACAAAAAAACAAACCCAAAAAACCACCACAAACAAATTGGTATCAGTTTGTAAACTTTGTTCACTGTTTCTGCCTGTTCTGGCTTTACAAGTTAATGAACCTTTCCAAACTTGTGAGATTTTAATTCTAATATTCAAGGCACTATGCAAAGACTACAAGAGAGACTGTTATATCTCAACACATTATATCTTTGTCAACATTCATCTTTTCTTTTTTCCCCAAGCTAAATTGGAAACACCCTTGAATAGGATCAACATTTGAACTGAAACATGCCATTGAATGCAGACAAAGGTTTTCACATAGAAAAGAGGAATGTGGCCAGTTAAAATTCACTTCTCCACATCTTATAAGATATTTGTTTCAATATCTAGGGTGCAAGTCCTCTATCTAGCAAAGTCACCTTTATGGATGCCATTATTTTACTTTAGGAGACAAAACCAACCTTGCCACACAAAGGCCGCTCTTCTGCACCATTCAAATATGTGTATCTGACGTTTGGGCTCCACTGAAGCCTCAAGCCTCAGAGAATCTGATGTTCATTTTGTTCAAAGTTAATGCCACGTGTCTGACAGTTGGTAAATTGAGTCTCTCTTGTTTCCTGGGCAAGATTTCTCACTTGTTATCTTTCAGTGCCCTGAAAAAGATTGCTTTCAAAATTGAACTTGTCAAGTCAACCGGTTCACTTCTGAACAATCTGTAGAATGTCTGCCTTCTGAGTCGATGCATTTTCATTCATTCATTTAGGGCACCTTGAGAATCAGTGCAATGAAAGAAAACACTGGTAGCTCACTCCCACAGATGATGGTAACTCATAATGCAATAGAATTGTGTAAGCATTTAGCATGTATACATACACTTATTTAAACACATGTGTATGGCTATAAGTCTATAAACACCTATGGCTGTCATTACTACTTGCAGACCAGGTGTTAGCAAATCTGAAATGAAATCAGAAAACTAGATTAAGTGTAATAAAGACCAGTCAGTGAGATAACTGGATGGCATTTCTGTTGCTAAGCCAAGGATTTACGTGGTGGCTTCTGCACCATCCAAAATATGGAGCGCAATGGGACATGAGGCAAACACAAGAGCTGGGACCTGCCAGTACTTCATTATGTCTAACGGATTCTGCCATTATAGTCTAAAGCCTGCAGTGGAAGCTGTAATTTAAAAAGCAAAATTAAAAACAATGACCCCCCATCCCAAAACTTCCCCCCTACCTCACCATTACTCTTTCAGAAATGTAAACTAGAAAAGTATGACTTTTCCTTAAGTCTAGTAAGAAGCCTTATGTTTTCAAGATACTGATTTTAGGAGGAAAAAGTAAATAAAAATCTGCCCTTCCTTTTTTCTTAAAATTGATATAGCACTCAATCTGATTTGATACAGCACTCAAGACTACAAGTACGTTCATATAGTTAAGTGCCCCGTTTTGTGCTCTGTTAGGGAAGTACAAGTTTAAGAAACTGCATATACAGCTTCACTGAAACCCAGATCTGAAGCCACAGGGATTTAAAAACTGTCTGGAGACTGAGCAACAGTGAGTCAAGTGAGCACTTAGCCTGTGGACGGTATATGAGAGACTGACAAAACCTGTAGGAAGCTTTATTTACTCCTTCAGTGAGCATAACTATGCCCAAATGCCTTATCACACCAACAACTGTAGGCGGACAGAGATGAACAGGAGATGCACCCTGGAAAGTACCTAAACTCCCACCCAAGAAAGAGGTAGGAATTAATACTATACGCAGGGAGAGCAACTCTGTAGCTGTGGTCCAAGGGAAAGAACTAATCAGTCAGAATGTGCTATCTGGAACTGTATTTTCCTTCTTATTCAGGGCTTTCCAAGAGGAAACTAAGACTGGACAGGAGACTGCCATCTGCAAGGAAATATAATGCAACAAGTCATTAACCATTAGCAAACACAGTTCTCTGGTTAGCAAATTAGATATAACAGCATGTTACTTGCTCTTCGTAGTCCCGACTTGAGCACATTTCATATAGGCCTCAACTTCCACAGCCATGTTCAAATTCAAGCTTCACCAAGCCTCCTGGAGACATTTACTGCAAAGTATCTTTGTACTTGCTGCGTTCTTCACAGCACTAGGAGATGCTGGAGATCTTCCCACATGGAAAGAAATTCTTCTAAATTGGAAAGAAGGCACAACACCTTGCCATCGTGCTGTCATACTGGAGTTTGAACTCTTTTTGACACTAGACTGTGTCAAAAACGAAAAAAAAAAAAAAAAGACGAATTGACAGCTTCTGTAAAACTTGGGAGCTTTCTTTGAACTCAAGTAATCTGGTTTAGAAACTACCCCATAACGCCGTCTGAAACACAGCAAAGAACAGAGGTTCTCAAAAGGAAAGCAGATGCTGCCAAAGTTGGCCTTTGCTCTTCTTCCTTAGAGGCACAAGGGAGTATGGAAAAAAAGAAGTAATATAGCCAGAAACCGTAAGGGGTATGAGGAGCCACTGTACTCAAGGTTTTGATGAAATGAACATAACATGTTCACAGTCTGCTTTTCTATAGGAATAAAGATACCTGTATACACATGCATAAATATAAATACAGTATGAAGAGAGCATGCCATCTTATGCAAATCTTTGCACAATGCTTGCTTGACTACAAATAAGGCTGTAAAGCATCTTGACTTTTTTCCAGATGCGATATCAAATTGATTCAAAATTTGGTTTTGTTACAATTAGCTCTACCACAAACTTCCCATAGAAGAAGGAGACAGATAGAACACTTGGACTTCTCCCTGTTCAGAATGACTGATCTTGATGAGTACATTCAAAGGTTTTTCTGTGTCCTTATACTATGAAATATATTTCTGCTATTGTGTATCTAACAACGTGCCCCAAAAAGATTTTAAAGGAGTTGGCAGTAGCAGCTCCATGGGTTGCTCTCCATGAATTACACACTACTTTTGCTGATTTAATTTTCCGCATACACTAGGTGAGACGAGACAATCTGCAGCCTCCTATACATGCTGTATCTTCTGTAACCCAGACAGCATAAGAGAGCTCTCTCACGGCTGGAAAGACTTACCAGCAGTGAAAGTCTACCCTTCCATGCCCTTTTCTGTGTCAGGCATGGTATGAGGACAGACAACATAAAACACTCCCTGATAAATAATCTGGCCATCCTTTTCTCTCTTCCCAAATAAATGCCATTCCCCTCCTTCATCTTTGCTGGCAGGCCACTTCATTTTGACCTTGGCAACAAATATGTCTAAAATTTTAGAGATTACCCATTGTGGTCAAGAGATAAACATTATCATTTGTGTTTGACAAGAGAGGGGGGAGAGAATCAGTGACCAACCAACATATGTTAATGTCTGCAAGGACACTTCAATTTAAGTCCAAGGACTTTCCAGATGTACATGGATATGGCTGACATTTGTCATTAGAATCTCCATTCTTCTGTCCCTTCCACATTTGTAACAGAACTATACAATGACAAAGCCGATCATATTTAGCAAATGCTTTGGAGAATACTCTTTATACACATGGCAAGCTTCATAACATGCTTGCAGTTTATTTCCTGAATTTAGATTTCAATATTGTGTCTTCTGCAGGAAAACTACAAAAAAAACCTCCAACAACAACAAAAGAGGTCATCAACTGTTAAATACAATTTCATTTGCTATCATTTATCACACCAAGCTGCTTTTGAAAAAGCAGTATGAAATCAAACTTGTTAAAGTTCATCCATGTGACAAATACCTTTTTTCTGTCTCGGCTTCAATTTTATAGTGACACGCCTGCCTTTATTAGATTTAATACCCGCTAAAGTTAAAAAGAAACTTAAAGAAATTCAAAACAGCAAAGAAGATGTAAATCTTTGCGACCTACATGTCCAGAAGTCCTAACTAAGTGCTGACTAGACACCAAAAACCAGGACAACCCTTCATCTCAGATAAAGTATCTTTCATTTGCACACTATCAAAATTTTTAAAAACGCTGTTACCTGAACCTCCCTTCAGTCCTTCAGGAACCTTCTATTAAACTATAAAGCAGTAGACAAAGTTTGGCAAAATTAACTGAAAAAAATCCCCAACCTACAGCTCATAGACACTAGAAGCATTATTCAGCTGATATGAAGGGATTGCATAGATTTAACCTCAAACTAAATTTGGAACAGCTCTATAACAACAGAAAGACACGTTGAGACTGAGCCCATAAACAGACCTTGCATCTTCCATAAACCATTGCAAATGGCATCTCCACACTTTCAGAAAAGTTAGGCTTAAACTGTTAAAGGTTAAAAGTTAGACTTAAATTATTAAATTAACAGAAATGCAATATGCACTTGCACTATGGAAGGGACTTCTAGAATGCTAACTTCCTTTTATAATTCCACTGGCAGGAGATAATTAGGTCGTGAATTCATGATACGGAGTATATGACTTGCTCTTGGCCTACCGTTAGTGCCCTATACTCATTACTCTTAGGACCATTTTCAGATGAGAGGAGCTTTCATGATTATGCTACTCAGCATGAAGAGCGGGGAGTAGTGGATAAATTAAAGTTTAGCTACAATTTACCAGTCACATCAGGAGTAGGTATAAAATTGTATCACTCTATTACGGCTATAGTTCCACATAATTATTTTTACTGACAGCACATCTGATTTAAGAGAGCTAACTCTACCCCACCAGTGCAACTGTGCTCTCCTCACAGCAGAGTCCACTGTCACCCTACTTAAGCTGATTCAGTTACTTGCATTGCCATGCTCTAAATTAGAGCTGCGAAATCAGGCAGCTAAAATAATACAAACATAAATAAATGAAATTTTAACGAAGCTATAGTAACATCCACCAGTTTCGAATCAGACCTTGTGTTGTTCATGAACTGTAACTACTTTTTGATTTCAGGAATTTATTTGTGTTTCTGTCATTTGGGTCTAAACGATGACTGCAGGGAGACAGTAACATCTAAACAGACCATCACATTCATCAGCTGCTCACTGGGTTCAAAGTGTTGGAGTTATTTTTGGTCAGTGCTATACCCTAATATATGTATCATATTTCCCCCTTAGCATAAATGAAAGGTGAGGGTGAACTCACATCTGTTTGCAGGCAGTTAATTTTAACCATCTCCTATCCAGCCAAACAGTCCTGGACAAGGGAGACCTTTTGAAGAGATCAGGAACAAATAAGGATTAACTCATTTCTGTTGACCGCAGAAAAGGGACCAATATCAAGCTTGTGGGGCTGACCTAAGACCAAGACCTTTCAGAGAGACATTTTCCACCTGGAGTCAAAGCAGATCCTCTGAGATCTGACCACAGGCATTTGCACACAGCCAAGACAGGTCAGCTCTTGGCCAAGCAAAGAATGGCAGTTCACCAGAACTGCAGGCAACAAATCAAAAGCAAGCAGAATGTCAAGAACATAAGGAAGTGGTGGTCCAACACAGCAAAGAACATAACGCTGTTCGTGAGCTCCATGCATAGAAAAGACTTTTTTGATGGAGAAGCAACTGTGCATGCTGCCCAAGGTAAGGGGCAGGGGCCGTGTGCTCAGGCACGCTGGAAGTTATCCCTAGCTCTTGCTTATTCAGTAGGTATTTGCCTTTGGGATCTTTTCCCATTCCTATTAATTGGAAATAGCTGAGCTATCTCTGTGAATATCCCTGTGAAGCTTCATCCAGCCAATGACAAAACGGTAAGGTCACAGAGGTGGACAGTATTTTTTTTTCCAGTTTTATATATTGCTACTGTGCCCACGGCCTTGGCTGCAGCGCAATTGACAGCTATCCCCTTCCTCTGGGGACCTTGAAGTGAGCTGTGGGAGCTGCTTCTGGGCTTTTTTGGGGCTGAGACTCTACCATTTGGCTACAGCATCAATCCTGGAGCGACAGCAGAGCTCACGCATTCAGCAGTTAGTGCCTTCAGACAGGCACAAATAATTCACAGGCCAGTGGGTGGCTGTGACAGACAACCACCTCTGAATGATGAAGGCCAAGTTCTCTGCTGAAGTGAATTGGGACAGCATGGCAGGGAAGCCAGCAAAGATTCAGCTGTGAAAAGTGGGGAGCCCAGCCTATCCAAAGTCACCAAGTAATTCCTGTGTATTAACAAATACTGATTTCAATTTCATCTAGATCTCGCAGCTTTCTCTCTGCATTTTCTCCTGTTTCCACTCCCTTTACTTCTCTTTTTCTCTCCCTCAGTACTCTTCCCTTGTCTTTTTCCAGTCTTTTCCATTATACATATCTTGCCTCCTCGTGTCTTGCTTCATGTGATGCACTGACCTCCTCCTTTCATTTTCTAAACCAGATATCCTTGTCTGACTTAAGAGATGTTTCCACATTTAAACTCTACTGTTATGAAAGAGATGGAGGCTAAGAGTGGGAGTTCTGTGGAGCCAGCACACAGACACGCAGTGCAGCATTTCAATCCATGGTGCACATTTTTAGATGAGGAGTCTAGAAGATAGTTTGCTTCTGCTAGTTTAAATAAAATGAAAGGGCACAATTCTGAACCTGACTTATTACTGGGGACACTCTCAGAGTTACTTTAAGCAAGCAGTGAGGTACAGAAGCAATGCCAGCTGCAATCACTGTAGGTCCTGGTATGCTTAGAAATTAATCAAAGTAGCTACTGCACAATAAGTACTTTAAAGCAGTTTCAAGAGTTCAATTTCCACATAGACACTCTTACTCCAGAATAAACGTCCTCATAGAGAATTATATCTATATAGTTAATCTAGAATAGTTTATTCTTGGAAAAGTGCAGGAGTAGACCGATCTTAGGATTTGTCTAATTACACAGAGAAATCTTAACAATCACATTCACTTCCCCTACAGCTTTGTTCATTTTCTTTCAAATCTTTACTGCCTACTTAGGTCATTTCCACTACAACCTGTGATCTTACAAAAGAAGCCAGAGAACGAAAAATATCCACTACATTGAGGAAAAATAGGGATAGGAATAAGCAGGGCATTTCCCCCTGCCAGTAATCAGCCATAACAAGTCTGCAGGTTGAAACCAGAGGGAGATCTCTCATTACACCAAGCAAGGAGGCTAATGAACACAGCTGTGACTCGGTGCTGCTAAACAACAGGCAAGCAGAAGATAGCGTATGTATCTCTCAAGGGCCAATGCTCCAGCAGACTTTCTCAGCCCCTTTGCTTAAAGGAAGAAGTCTTCATGGTGTGTCCATTAACTGTAGAGTTCAGCAGAAAAAATATAACAGTGATAACACTGATCAGGTTGCACAATTCACCCAGCTTTCCAAAAGCTCACCAAGCAGCAGAAGATGTGTAAAAAGCAAAGGCTAGACGGGTTTTTTTTTCTGAAAACAGATAGTCTGTGTACTGCAATCACACTTAACTGCCTTTAGTAACACAGGCCATGCCTGAAAACCGAGAAATGCTAGTATTTGCCACATGTATTATACCCCTTAGCATCACCTTCATAACCATATTTCTTAGGGGTGTTCAAGGAGTTTACAGATCAGCTTGTATCTACACTAGGGAAGTAGGGAAAAGCCAGCTCAGACAGAAGTCCTCCTTTTAGTACTCTCCACTTTGTATCCTTGCAGCCAAATATATTCAAAAGAGCCCTTTACTCAAAATTTCAGAGAACTCTGGTTCTCTGAACTTAGGCAGCCGAAGAGGGGAAGAGCAGTTAATAAATGTGCCTGGAGCTCTGCAGCTCCTGACATGATACCAAAGGTCAGACTTTTCCAGTACCCAAGGGACATGCAACACCCTAAACACCTGGAAGACAAGGCCACCCTCTTAAGGAATTAACTAAATGAGCTGGTAATTTTTGCCTCATTCTTCTAGCACCATAAAAGACACCCTAAAAATAAGCAAACAGTCAGTGCCATCTCTGACCATATGAAGTTGTTCCTGTTTTCAGTGTCTTTATCCACCCCGAGCCAATCTTGTCACCATCGCTTTCAGGAGCCTGCTTTTATCTTTTTATCATTGCTGCTACAAGACAGCTTGACTGCAATGAACATGTTCATAAATGAAATCAGTTGACCCAGAAAAGAAGTGTTAGCACCGATCTGGATTAAAAAACAAATACAAGTAAAACCTCTCTCTGAACTGTAGGCAGTCCACGCTAAAATGATGGAGCAGTACAGAGACTGATCTGTAAAAGGAGACTGGAACCAAAGCTCTGGTTCTGCGCTTATGCCTGGTTCCTAAGCTTTCTGAAACTTTCTACAGTTTTCAGCATGTAAGCGACCTACTTAAGATAATGTAATTAAAATAAGCAAGAGAGCAATTATCTTTGGTACAAGAAGGTCTAAAATTTCCTCTATTTTTTTTCTTAAAAAGCAGGGGCTTTCTTGGGTGTTGTATATTATTAAGATAAAGCAATTTATTTTTGCAGAGCTCAGTTTTAGACTCCTTTTAGAACTGTGGATATTCATTTACTCACACAAAACATATTTAATAATATATGCCTTCTGTACTTGCTTGCTTCATTTACGTTACAGTTTTCTCTAATAAGAAGAAAGTTCCTTCATAAAGGGATAAGTTTTTTGGGCGCCAAACCCAAGATCTACAGGACTCCAAAAAAGCATAACAGCACATATCTTCATCAGGCTTCTATTAATCAGATGCTTTTCATCTTCTTTGACACAAAATGGCAATGCAAAGTTAAATAGTGTGCTCACACACAGAAAACTGCAAATCCACTCTCAATTGCTTTTCTTTGTTTCTGATCCGACTCTGAGCTTTCTCCTGAAACCTTCCTACTTGTACTGTCTCCCAAACATCATAATCAAAGCAAATATTTCACTTATGTTCCCAAATGGACAGTTTGTGCATGCATGAAGGTGGAAGCACTACAGAGAGGACTGAAGACCAGAATAGCACTTACACCAGCACTATAAAAACACCCCAAAGCCATTAAATTTAAGAGATTTCAGTTGATGTCAAGCATGGCATAAGAAGCGGAAAGTTCAGTTTAAAAGACAACCATATAAAAATGGCTCTTACTCCTCCCAGTAAATGACTCCTTGTTAACGTATTACAATTACCACTGTAGTTCACATTACTGACATTACATATCCAGCAGCAACACCAGCGGGTATTTTAAATTACATCCGTCCTACTGTTTACAGCTAAGTCTGTTCTGGGAGCAGAAACCTGACTTCACTCCAGTGCACTCCCCTGCTGTGCCTGCTTCACGCTGACTGACGATGCTGGGACGTTGGCAGTGCCAGAGGAAGACAAGGCTCAACCTGAATTTCACATTTGAGAGGCAGGGTATATGGCAGGGCTTTAAATTGCTTTGTAGGATTGAGGTATAAGCAGCTTAACACAGAGGGGCAGGGATATGTTTTGTAATCAAATCTAAATCTCCTCAGCACCATTTTGTCCCAGCCCCGAGCCCAGATTTCTTCTTTACTGCAGAGCTCACACTCCAGACTGTGAGTTCACATTTCATAGTAAAAAAAGTAATGAAAGGAACTCCTGTATTTCCTGTTTAACATTTCAGCCTTCTCAAGGGTAATAAAACAAAATCTCCCTACAACAACATATAAGTCAGACAAATAAAATGTCAAACTACTTTAGAAATAAGCTAGTCAAGATAATAGAATAAATCTCTTGGGGAGCCATTAATTGCATTCTTTTATGCATTTGGCAAAGCAGCTTCTAGAGGACATATGATAGCTAGTACAAAAGGATGTGCTATTTTTGTATCTCTTCTTTAAAATGAATTTAGTGCTGACAAAAAGATACCTGATTAGTATCTGGGGAACTTAAAACCTTCCCTACATCCTTAGGAGGAATGATACCGCTGACAGTTCTATTAACAAACCAAAGCAGAGGCTGCACAGTTGGACAGAGGGAGTCCCATGCTGAGACTCCAGGGCAGGGATCCTCATCCCAATTCTCCTACCAGCCAAGTGACCATGGGGGCAAACTTGTTTCTCTGTTACATATCTGCAAAGTGAGGTTAATCATACTTCACAAAACACTGAGATCCATCAGCACACCACTCGTTGCAAGAGCTCTGTATTTTTATCATCACCAAATTTCCTAGTAGCACCCATAACATAAAGAGAATAAGAACTCCATATCAACCAAATAAGCAGTTGAGTTGTGAATAAAACATCAGTATGGGGTACAGTCATATTTATTTGCTTGGATTGCTTCCTGCAAAACAAAGATGACAGTAAGAGTCCATACTAATAGTTACTCACAAAACAAGAACATATCAGTTCGACTTAACTTTTCTTATTATGCTTACCAAATGACTTGCCATTGTCAACACAATACAGCGTGAAAAATACTGAACTCCTCAGCCTCTATTTTTGATTAACCAGGTGCTCTGGGAATTTCTGTCTATCCCTAATCATAATTAAGAGTTGTTATCTCCATTTTCAATGTGGCTTGCAGGCAATTAAATGTATTTGCAAAGAAACAACTTTTTTTCTTCCATAGAAATTACTTACTCGGTTTTAGAAATAAAGCAGATCTGTTTGGTTAAAAAGCTAATTCTGATCCCTTGTTTTGCCTAGATGCTATTAATGAAGTTTCCTCATCTCCCAGTGACTCTCACAAGCGCTGGAGAAATTCAGCATCTCTCAGAAGATTGGAATATGATAATGAAAGCTCTTGCAACAAGCTCTGTTTCTGCCCTGAGAGCAAAAGGATGTGCTAAGCAAAGGTCCAGCTTATGAGCTGTATGAGGAAGGAATCTTTTGAGGACTGTGTAGCACAGCCTGGTTCTTTCTCTGTCTGAGGTGCACATAGATAAGCAGAGAGAAACTCCTGGTTTGCAAATCATTTCCCTGGGCTCAGATTCCTGGTCCTCTGTTTTCAGTTTGGTCTAAAATTGGGGTTTCACCTTCATGACTTTAGGTGGCATTTATAGTTGGAGGAGGGATTCTCAAAGTGAGATTTTCACATTTTATTGATTACAGCTGTCAAAGGACCATGTAGGTTTTCTCCATCCTGTCAGCCCCAAAGTATTTAGCAGGGCAAAACAGCAGCCCTGTCAGTAGTGAGGCATGAAGAGCTAAAGAAAAACAAAAACTGGTGGGGAAAGCAAAGCATTACTCCCCTCCGCAATGACTCCACCCCTAACATTAGGCAAGTGGGCAAAAAGTCTTTTCATGGCACAAAGATTGTTTTAAATCCCTCAGAGTTTACAACCTGACAGCTTCTGGTCTAGACTCCTTGTCTGCATACAAGCACTGCAGAGACACAGGCAGATGATTCCCTCTCTTTCTGCCAGCGAAAGGAAGAGAACAGTGTGCCATTTTTCCACTGCTTCATCTCCTTGACTGTGCAGCAGAAGTGAAGGTTTTGGCTAAATCTCACCTCCCAGTGATACTGAGCCTGAGATGACAATTCATTCTGCCTGATTTCAATGGTGAAATACTACTTGAGAAACTGATACTTCTTTCATGTACTTTAAAGTACAAGCACTTACTATATCCATAATCAAACACATTAATTATCAACCTCAAAGATGCCCCCAGCACCATGTTTCATTAGAAGTCCTTAGACCACAGAAAAAAAGTTTGTCTTTAGTCTGTAAATAAAATCTTAAAGACTCAATATAAAAATTTTTGCAAAGAAACAGATTTTGTTTGATTTTATTCCTGCGCACTTTATATGGCACCATTGTGCACAATGCTCTAAGAATGAGGCAGTAAACATGGCCTTAGGACCTGTATCCTCTAAATTATGCAGTGACACAGAATGAATATTTACAGTAACAAACCAAACAAAGAAGCCTCCTAGTCTTCTCCAATCCTTGCTTATTGGAAGTTCTGCTTGAGTTAAATATAAAAACATACAAAAACAACAAAATCATCACTCGTAATGCAAAAAATTGGGTCATTCCAGCTGCTGAAAGCTGTGTTTGCTGCACCTCCTTAGTCTAAACCTACAATTCAGTTTGAGAATTGAAAGCAAAGTTGCTCAAGGTCTTACACAGTAATTCAGAAAGCAAAACAAACCCTTACTGCGATTATAGACTCTATCGGGTGGTAAGTTATGGCCACTTTACCAAATTAACCTGCTCTGTTTAACTGTAAAACCTACATGGACAGAATAACCCTTCCGAAGGGCTTGTAATAACAACAGATATTTAAGTCTTCACAGTCAACACAAAGGGTGAAAAGGTGACAAAAAGAGTAGTTTTCTAGCATAAATCACCGAGCTTTAATTGATATAATTCAGTTGGCCCAGCGTAATGTTAACTATATAGTTAAAACTAGAATTAAGATCTGTGCTAACATGGAAGTCATAGATACATATAAAAGTAAAGTAAATGCCTTTACCCACAATAAAGCAAGCTAGGAACTGGTGGAGAATGGTCACTGGAAATCAAGCAAAATAAAAATTCCTGATAGACACCAGCTTTTGAGATTATGAGAATACCCGAGTCAAAAGTTAAGACCAATTAATAACAGATGCTCAACTTCAATTCTGCTTCACACTACAGACCTTGGTGAAATCTTCAGTTTGCATATGCTGCAGAAGCCCATTTACATAGGAAAGGAAAGGAAGTATTTAAGACAAATAAAAGAAAGGAGGAAGACTAACTCTCCCTTTAAAATGCTTCACCGCTTCAGATCTACCCACTTGGAAGTTATTACAGCATTTTACTTGTAGCTTTATTCTTCCAGAAGATTCAAAAATATTTTTCCCTTTAGCTTTAGAGGGGACTGAACAAAAATGACTGAAATGAATGTATCATCTTCTTCCTTTCTCCCCACTTCAGGGGCCATGCTCAGTGAGACTATCCTAAATATGTGTAGATGTCTTAGTCATTTGTTGCTGGGTGATCAACTATATACTTACAATAACTGTGACATATGTTGCAGCATCTCTTTTTTAATCTGTTTATCTGTCCTTCTCTTACCACAGCACGTCTTCAACACCTCCACTGTTTTTATAACGTGATTGGAAGGACTGGGTTTGATTCTTTTTGTATTCAAAATGCGTAGACTGTGCACAAAAGACACAGGTTCAATGGGGAATGAATGAAGATGGACAGATTTCACACATTACTTCGGTAAACAGGGTTGGTTTTGTTGTGTTCTGTTTTTTTTTTCTTAAAAAGTGAAGGTCTCATGTTACCAGCATGGTCTATTATATTAGTTATAATAGCTTCTGCAGGTTGTCTTTCCTACTCTTTAAAAAGCCATTCACTGAGGCCTTAAGTTCAAATGCAATTATCCACTCAGAACTTCATTTTACATCAATGAATTGATCACAGCCATTTATGTACCTGATGCAGGAATGGGAGCTTAGAGCACTCGACGTGATCCCAGTTGGAAAAGTGGCCTCTCTGCAACCAGCAAACCGCGTACCTGCAAAACAGGAGCCTGTGTGTTAGAAGCCAAGTGTACTTTGCAAAATACAAGGAAAATTTTCTCTAACAGTGTCTTTCGGGAAGGACAACAGAGACCTCCTCATTCACTGGACTAAAATTACTGGATTAAAATGTAGTAGAGAAAAATCTGGCAAGGTATAACAGTTTTCATTGGTGGTACATGAAACCCATAGCTTGTCTCATTAAGTCATTAGAATAACAACACTCGCCAACAGCAATGGGAGCAGAGCATGGGGCAGACATCACATTCTCAAGCTGATGGGATCAAGCTCTTCACTCTCAATGGGGCTTAAGCTCCTTTCTCCCATGGGCACTTCTGAACATCCCACACAGCATGCTTCCACTTAGGCCAATGTTCAAGCACTTAATTAGAACAGAGTAGTATTATCAGCTTCTTTGCATAATCTGAATCATATTAAACACTGGATCAGATATGAGCACTTCATGGACTTGAGACTCAAAAAAGATGCATACATAAATTCTACAGATACAGAATATGTAATGTATAGATCCATTATTTTGTGTGTGGGGGGGAAATTTTGTTGAAGAACAGAAAATAGAAGAAACTAATACTGCCAATAAAGAAAAATCAAAAATCAGCTTCCTAAAAGCAAAATGTTTTCATAAAAACACTGAACGTTAGAACCTCTTTATTACCTAATATTTTGGGTTTTTAGAAAGTGATGGTTTTGATCTTTTTCTCTATAACCACAAAGACAAATTTTTGTGTTTTTTAAGGAAAGTTGAGATATCTCCAAAATCTCATGCATAAAGAAATTGGAGTTTTTACTAAACTAAAAAGAAAAAAAAAATTTAAAAAAAAATCTATGAAACAGCAAAAGGTGTCCTTAATGGGACCATACAGTACAAAAGACTGAGATGACTGTACGTAGCACTGGAGGAGACAAGACAACAGGGAAATTAAACCTCCATCCCAAGTCAGGTCATTGCCCACTTGATGCTCTGTATTAAACTTAGCTTCACAGAATCACAGACCAGTAGAGGATGGAATGGACTTCTGGAGGTCATATGGTCCAACCACCCTGTTCAAGTAGGGCCACCAAGAGCCACTTGCCCAGGATTTTGTCCAGACAGCTTTTGAAGATCTCCAAGGACGGAGACTCCACAACCTCCCCAGGCAACTTGTGCCAGCGCTCAGTCACCTCCACAGCATAAAAGTGTTTCCCTGATGTTCAGGGAGAACTTCCTGTGTTTCATTTCGTGCCAGTTGCCTCTTGTCCTGACACTGGGCACCACTAAAAAGAGCCTGGCTTCAATCTTCTTTGCACCCTCCCTTCAGGTATTTTTATGTACATTGATAAGATCCCCCCTGAGCCTTCTCTTTTCAAACCTGAATAGTCCCAGGTCTTTCAGACCTTGCTTATATGACAGATCCTCCTGTCCCTTAATCATCTTCATGGCCCTTCACTTCTGTCACAGTAAGACTCACGTACAAATGCATACTGCTTCTTCTCAAAGCCCAGAGAGCACTTAGCAGGTGCAGATGTTAGATTCCATTCTAATAGAAGCCGCCTGGGAATCAACACTCTGCCAGCTGGCTATCAGCAGGTTTTAGTAAAAAGGTGGCTTGGAGACACTTCCCTTCCTCCAGGAGACCAGAGAACATGAGAGCAAGTGGTTTATCAAGTCCTATGTCTCTGCTTCGGCTTTGCCCATGCTCCTCACCCCGCATCATCCCAACTATGGACTGGCTGAAAGGCTTTGAAGGAAAAGCTTTAAGTGGAAAACATTCTAAGCAGAATAACAAGAGTTTTTATGCCAGTGCAATAACTGCCGTAGTTATTGTTTAAGGCAAGATTAGTGCACTTGGAGTGACAGAAACTATCATGAATGGACAATTAAGAGTTCAGACTAATCCTCAAAGACAAGATGCTTAAAGACCTAATAGACTCACTGAAACCAGTGAGATCAGAGAGTGACTTAACTCTTTCAAAAGGCCTACAAGGCATTTGACACTTATTTTCCCAGTAGGCTTTCCCTGTCTTCACTTCAAAGTCATCCAAAAGGGTGAACTTCAGACACCTGCTTCAAGTGAAGAGGATGGCACCGGAGGATGTTTTATTCAACGAGACAGACTCTACAAGAACAAACACAGATATTCAGCATTCCTGTCCTCTACTTACTTTGTGAGAAAAAAAAAAATCTGTATGTTCTAATTACTCAATAAATTAGATAGATAATCAGATTAGACAGAAGAAACACGCCCATTCCTTCCCATTTAAACACACTCACTGTCCAGGAGAAGTACTGAGAAGGAAAAAAATAATCTATTGCATAAATTACACAATTCAAGTACAGCATTACAAGATCTTTCAAGTGAGAAGTAATCCTATAAGAGAATGGAGACTATGAACCACTGATTGCACTGATGTGTCTTTATTCACTTTTGAACACTTCTGCTACTTAAAACAGCTTTACTGCATCAGGCACGGAGCCTAAAGCGCCATGCAAAATACAAAATCTGCCTTCCCCTACAATGTCTTCAATCCAAAGTGCATCCATAGTACAGGAACGGATTATTCACAACTAGTAAAATGTATCCAAACTCTATTTCCCAGAGGCTCTCAAGAGAGGATTTTATACAAGGGAGGCACAAACAGGACATCTTCTGAGAACTCTACATATTAAAAAGGACCTCACTGGGACAAATATGTCTTTATTTTCATTTCCAGCTTATTAGAATAAACAGAATTCCATGCTTGTTCCACTTTCAAATGGCAAAAGCAGCAAAACCAACAAAAATTTGAGTAAAATTAAACTTGGAGGAATTGTTTCTATGTTGTACCTATCCAAAGTTTCTGCCTTGCTTCCAATACAAGAAAGTGCTTAGGAGTCTTGTGTATTACTTGCTCTAGCTTGACTCATATTCTTAGAGACCACCACAACTTTAACTCCTCTGCTGTAAATCTTTTTGCATTTTAGCACAGAGACCTACATACAAAGATACAACTGACCAGGCACATAGCCCAGGAATAAATTCTGGACTTTGGCCTGAAGCAGAGGAGCAGCTCTACTGCCCACCTAATGAAACGTATCTATAGGCAACATTACTAAAAAGGCTTCTTCCTTTTTCATGGTTTTTAATCTTTTTGTTTTATGAACTTATTTTTTCATGTCTGCCAGAAAACCAGACTAATAAGAAATGCCAGCATCTATTTTGTTGAAAAATTTTAAAACAATACTGGCCCCACCAAAATATTAACCACAAAGTTGTTCTTTAGACTTTTTAATTTAGCTTTCAAAGGGTAAAAAACCCCCCAAGATCTCTCTGTTGTCATCATCTGCTTTTTGTTAAATCCGTATGCTCTATTAGCCCATTACTACATTTGTTGATTGTTCACTGATGTTAACTCACATTATTGCAGACAACAAGCTCAAAGGCTATGCAACTTCAGGCTTAGTTGACATTAACCACACCGTGTGTTTTCAAACTCCTGCTACAAAGTTTCCTTCAACAAAAATTAAGCCTCTGAGTTTACAGTTATTTACACAGCCTAACTAGTCCCAGTTAAAGCAAAAGAGATGTAAGATGTAAGGTCAAAAAAAATGGTTTTGTCCCCTTCCTTTGCTTGGCGTTTGTTTAAATTCTGCCTGTCCTGGAAGGAAAAAAAGCACTGAAAGTATTTTGATAAAATAATTGAAAGGTTTTACCTAATACTACTGCACTCAATACTTTCTTCAATACTATAAAATAACATCCTAGGAACATGCTTAGCTGATTTTTTTTTGTATGAGAGTCTCAATAGCATTCTTAAAAATGCATACGCAGTGCTAACACAGAAACACATCCAATCATCTTAGAATCATAAATAATTTCTTTAAAAGTCTGGTACAAAAGCAGAATTCACTGCTCTTCAGCAGCCTCTCCAACTGATGAAGCAAGCTCAATTTCCAAGGGGAACAGAAAAGTAATCACAGATGCCAACCAGAAACCTGAAGGGCAGTGGCAGTATGAGCAAGGTTAGAGAGATCAGCTTAGATGAATATTTCCAGCATCCCCTAAAGGCAACTAACAGGGCACTCTGTCTCCTGGGAGGGAAGACATCTCTGGCTCAAGACCTCCCTGCCTTGGTACCCAAGGTTCACCCTTGGCCAAATTTCAGGATTAAGAGTAGGTCTGAGCCAGCTGACAGGGATAGCCAGGCAACTAAAAGGAGTGGGGAACACTTCAAGTCTGGATATGAAATATTTGAACACCAGCAACATGAGCCACAGTCTCTGTCCTTGCAGCTGGAGAGAAGCTCTAACTAGCAGCATTTTGCATGTAGCTCCCACCTGAAAGTGTGTTTTAAGTAACAAGAATTATGTGCCGCCACCACCAGTCTCTCACACACACAGACACATCTAACGTAATAGCCAGGTAGTCATTACCTCCTCATTTCCCCTGATGTTTGAGACTCTTTACCAAGAGGAGGCTTGTCAGAAAACAATTTTTTTAAAAATACTGGCACACTGAAGGCTCCGTTTTTCACCAGGATTCAAAATGGGTACATTTTCCTGTTCTCTGTGAAACATTTCTTTTCAGCATTATTAATTGGATTGTTTTCACTTCAAGAAGGGGGAATGATTGACAAAATGCTTCTACCATCAATAAAGAATCATTAACTCTGACATTTCTGTGGAAAAAGTGACTATCAAAAAAGTCATTTTGGTGTGAGAACTTGACTGCTCACTGACAACACACCACCCCCATCCATGTTCTTGGAAGGGACCGCACAGCACTGTCTGCTGCCTGAAGACAGCATCATCTACAGTGCCTGCTACCAGAAAGACAGTTTAAAGCCTGAGGTATCAAAAGTCAATTGAATCTGGAATTCCTCAAGGTATGGCATCCTGTAGCCGATTTTCACATTCTCTATATATTCTTTTCTCAGTAGCTGCAGAGATCCTCAGGGATCACATTTCTCTTCTCTGCATCTCCTGGAGCACCAGAGCAGAAAGAGAAAAGGACTGAATTTTCTTCTTTTCCCGTGACAGAAATACATCTGCTCCTGATGGGCTGCATGGTACCAGAATGCTGCAGTCTACTATTTGATAAGAAAAGGCAGGAATTACGAGTTTCACGGGCTCTCAAATCCAACACAGAGATCTAAATATGTTTTCCCTTGCACAGCATATTAGCTTGGCATAGAAATGATTTGTGTCAACGCTGTATACCGATTGCTCACAACTAAATAGGATTAGAGCTGAGGCTAGAAAACTTATTACACAAATAATACATTCCAGCAGCTCAGACACAGAAGAGGACAGTATTGATTGACAAGAAGTCACCCAGCTCCACCCTCAAGCAACTCCTGTAGCTGAAGTATTCCAGAGAATAAAGCCATATTTGATCTTTTCGTATTTCCTTATCAGATACAATTCAGTAACAGGTATGCCTAAACTGTCCAGAAGCCAGCACAGTCCTGACGAAAACAAAACCTTACATCAGACTCTTGAAGGCCACAGGACCAGATATAGAAATGAGACTGCAAAGGAGTGAGGATATTACTCCTGTCCACAGAGATCCAGCAGACTTTAGAAAAATGACAGAGGCCTTTTTCAATATATTTAAGCTTCAACAAGCGAAAACAGAAAGATTATAAAATGTCAAGACAATTCAATCTTTTGCTTTTCTTTACAAAGAGCAAGACATTTATCTAAAGAACACTTGAGGGCTTTTGATCTTAGCTGATACTTAGAAGACATTTAAAATAACAAGACAAGGCAGGTAAATTCTGCACTCCAGCACATGACTTCAGACCTCTGAGAACAGGGACAGATACTCGTGTGAGAACAAGGAGGAATTTAGCGTAGGACCACACCTACTCACCCCTCCAGCTTCCACTGACAACTGAGCTACTGTGATTCATCCCCAACAGCAGCAGTGGCAAGGACAAAACTACCAGCCATTCACTGAGCATCAGTCCCACTGTACCCAGAACTGCTGCTGGCAATGGGAGTTTTGAGGGAATTTCTCGGATATAAGACATGTGAAACGGAGTTGTGATGCTTTCTTCTTGTGCCTGGGGGACAGCCTTCTGGCTGGCCTCTGCTCAGCAAGATTGGTGATAAAGATTTAATCCTGCCCCAGCCACTCCAACTATGCCTGCTTCAGTTGGGCCTTCTTTGCTCTGGGACCAGATAACAAGCATTTAAAACAGAAAATTTCAACCTGTGGTTGAATGCCCATTTTTTTCACTGGCATTACAGTACTATGCCAGAGATGCAAGTGTTCTTTCCCATGATGATATGCAATACTCACAAACATTGAGGTAAATTAAAATAAAGAGGGCTTTGTAATTTGCCTGGCTTTCATAAAGTTTTTCCAGCTCCAGGATGAAATTTCAAGTGTTAAAAAAAAAAAAAAAAAGGAATAGGAAAAAAATAATCTCCACCAAAACAAAACAAAGCCCTGGTAAATGAGATGTTCATCTCAGGAACAGCAAGATATCTTGGGCATAGAAGACAGGTTCAAACTGAAATCTGTGAGAAGGATAAGCAGAGCCTTGAATGTGATTATTCCAGTGCCACAGAATGCCCTGGCCAGCCTGCTACTGGCATTGCTAGGTGAGAAGGCTGCAGCTCTCTTCTGTGTGTGAAAATCTTAAAGTTGTTTTTATTTAACATGGGTGCAGAAGATGCTCTGCAACCTCTCCCCTCTCTTCTGAGGGTCTGGCTGCCTGTGCCCAAGCAAGCCCAGCCCTAGGACAATATGACCATAAGCTCAGACTAGAATGCTGGGAAACAGCTACGTGTGAGAAAGCTCTGTGAGATACCTCCTACAGGGCCCTCACCTCTCTGCTATGGAGGTGCATTTAAGCTCGAGCCCTTGGGCCTTGCCTGAGTTTGTGCCTGGCCCTCTACCTCGCTCATCATAACTGCAAAACCCTAGCTTGATCTTGGACCTTCCTCATCTCTATGCATTGGATTGCTGCACTCTTGGCCAGCCCTGGTTACCATCACTGGACTTGCCTGCTCCTTTTGTTCAAGTGCAGTGAGACTTGCCAAATTGGTGGTGAGGGCACTGCTCTACCTGCCTTGCTGTTGCCCTCAGCTCCCACCTCCACCTCCCTTGTAGGGGAGCCCACACTTGAGCTTGGAGCCAAGCACCATGGGATCCTGGTCCTGAACCTGCCCAGAATCAGATATGGCCTTGGCCCCAGGTAGTTAAAACTCTTACAGTGAGTAGGGGAGAGGCTGCAGACTGCTGGCGTATTTTGGGCAATGACATAACCTTCTAAAGTACATTCAAGTTTTCTAAGCCTTAAAAGCTTCTTGAGACAAAAAAAAAAAAAAAAAATCAGGAAAAAAACCCCAATCCACACTACTCCCTCCCAGCTTTAACCATAATTTGCCAAACAACCTTGCAGAAGTATAAAAAGTTTTCAGCACAAGTCTAATATGAAGCATACTGCAAGGTGATCCCTTTTCATTCGAGTTGTTCTGCAGCAGTATTTCCCAATGCTTTCTTCTTTGCCACAAAGTAAATCAATTCTGCCCCAAACTCACAATGGTTAAATTACCAACTTACCTTTCTCTATTATCTAAGTTGCATTAATTATGTTCAGCTTAATGGAAGCAATTATTTAATTAGCACCAACTGCTGTTCACCTATATACTCCTGTAGAAATATTGTGGGTTACACACAGCCCAATTACCTGCTGAATTGCACAGCACCTCATCACAAAACTATTAAAAGTTCAGCAGAAAACTCCCTAGACAGTACAAGGCCTTCTTTTTCAGAAAGCTGTGACGCCAGTGCAGTAAAACTGAGAGGGTTGATGCATACAGCTTTGAAACAGCTGCCCGTACATTTAATGAGTTTATCTGTTTTAGAAATCAATAAAATATTCCCCACCTCCCCCACCTGCACTAATAGTATGACTACTACTAATATGGGCATACTACTGGACAGGATGAGATTCCCATTTTAGTGAGAGCTGACTGCCCTCGGACATGCACATACACTCAGAGACAGCACTTAAACAAGTACACAACTAGATGGCATAAACAAGATGCAGGAGGAAGAAAACCAGCCTAAGTGTCTCTCTTAGCTAAGCTTTGAACTTAAAACACTTCAGATACTTGCCTCCATAGCATCAGCATGGACCAAGTGACACACTCAAGCCTGTACTGCAATGTGACTCTGGTCATTGTGTCCTAGCTTTCTGACTTCCTCACAAAATCATCTGGCCAATGGCAAGCAACACCTCCTGGAGAAGTAGCTTGGCTGCTCTCATGACAGCATGTACATATGTACATCTCTTACCTGTACACACACCCCCCCACTGAGCTTCTCCTGACCAGCTGAAGACAATCGGATCGCATGGGTCAATCACCAGACATCACTGAGGAGGAGTTGGACCATTTCCCTAATAAACAGGGAGAGCTCAGCTTGAGGTGCCATTGTCTGTAACTAGATGAGAGTTGAGATGCCACTGCCAGCCTGGGAGGAAGCCTGAGTCCAAGCCCTAGAGCCTCCAGAGCACAGACATGAGAGCCAGGGACATCTAAACTGTGGCACTGCTTTCCATGAAGATGGACTACAGAAACCCTTAATTTCAGGGGGCAGGGAGGAGTACAGGCATACATCAAAACTCCTACAGCACTAAAGGCTACAGCAAGGCTGGCAGAACTCACTGCCTCAGGGCAACCAGAAACAGAGAGTGACTGAGGAACGGGAGGTCTCCAGGGTGCATGGAAGAGCCATAAGCATTGGTAATCCACATAACTGACCTAGCAGGTCACTGAAATGGGAACGTTAGATTATGTTGGCCTGCGAATCACTTACTGGGCAGTCCTGAGGGTAATGAGATCTTCTCTACACAGACGCTGAAGACAGTTCACTGAAGTTAACGAATTTTGTTTGGGAATTACTTTCATTAACGTCTTTAAAAAGAGATTTCTTCTACCCTGTGTAGATAACCATGCCTGGGAGGTTTGTGTAGACAGACACAGTTTAAAGACAACCTCTTGAAAAACAGCTACCTCATATGAAGGACAGAGAGGACAATGAAAAGCTGAGACCTTATCTGGCTGGAATTCAGATTGCCAAGAAACAGAACGGCCACTCTTAGCAATTGTGTAGAATTACTCAAAAATAAATACTTCAAATGAGCTATTGGCCATGTGGAGATCCCCATGGAAAGGACAAAATGTTTATACCAAACTCCTCTGCTGACCTCCAGAGAATTTATAACCAGATCACAAGACACAACCTTCGCTTATTTACAAGCGGAACAAATCCATGCATGATGCTGGTGCTTCCACCACCCTCCTACAAGGATGGATCACAGCATACAACATACAGAGCTGCAACTGGACTTCAGAAATCAATGATAAACGAATCCAGGTCTCAGTTTTTAGAGGGCTGCATGTCAGCCGAGGAGGAAGTGGGAAGGGACTGTGAAAGTTTAAAAAACAATTCATACAACTTGCTTTGCAAAGCAACTTCTCACACCTCACTGGTAACTTGTCATTAGCACTTAGTCTTTGCTCTCTGGGAGCACGTGGTCCTTTTGCATTGCACATGTGCTGAGTACAAAGCTAAAAAAGTCTCAGCCCCAAAGGGTCCATAGCCTGACAAGATGACAGCACTGCTGGAGTCCCCAGACTGAGGAAGCACTAGATAACGGGGGAGAGGATGAGGATCCTGATGAGGAACATCAGAAGTACCAGTCACTGGCCCTCCAGGCTTAAGCCAACTAATCCACAATAGGACACCAAAAGGCTATCTCTCTTTCCTTTTCTCCTCTTCCCCTTAGTTAAAATGATTTGTAGCAATTAGCTGGCCTCTAAGTGTTTGTTTTCAACAGCAACTTCTTTACATTCCCACTAAAAATACAGAAATATACAAAGCATACATGTCATTCTGCACAGAGGGTGCTGAAAAATTAAAATCCTTTTCTTCATCACTGTGAACTCAAAACATTGTCACACCAAGCATAGTTCTAAAGATGCAGACAAGATAAGTTGAATAACATACTCTACTGGAGCGTAACACTTTAACAAACTACAGATATATCTGACCTCAAGTTAATTGACTAACAAATCACTGAAGATCTGTGAAACGAAGGCCAGAATGAGGAAATGTCTTCTCTCATTTTCTATCACCTTCAACAGAGCATCTTCCAACAGTCCCAGGGCTGCACTTTACAGGATACTAAAAAAGGAAAGGCAGCCACTTTGAAATTTATGAGGAGACAAGGGAACCTACTGAGTGCCACCTTTCCCGTTTCATTCCTCATGCCACTGGCATAAATTGGGTTCACAGTCTGCTCTCTCACTAAACAGCCCTTAGTATCCTGCATTCATATATCTCTCCCTGTCTGCCAGTTTTTAATACCATTTACCAACATCCATTTCCTCTCAGCTGCTTTTCTCCCTCCAGGGTTCTGCAGCCCTAAGGGAACTTGGGAAAATACATATTCTACCATTTCTGCTTATGTTCCCAGGTCCTTAGGATAAGGCACTGCCCACAGTCCTCTTCAGCCTGAGGAAAGATAAGTGGGACAGTCTCCATTACAGGCTAAAAAGGCTGTTATTTGAACTTTGATGCTTCCATTAATAGACGTGACTTGCTGGTACCACAAACGGCTCAGGAGCACAAAATCAAAGGTTAGTCAAAGACAAGTTTTTTCCTAGACAGGAGTGCTGTAGGCAGGAATCAGGCCAGAAGGGTTGGTTTTTAAGAGATATTGACAGTATAAAGATGCAAAAACGTTTTTTTCTTGGCAGGTTTTTGTTTCTCATTTCCTAGGTTTTCCGTAGATGTTCTACCACATTTAAATCTAGCTGCTGGAGCCTCAAAAGCACAAAGGTACCTAATACGATACTCCAACTAAATTCCTCTAAAAATGCCTCAAAGCCATTTGACTGAATGAAGAAGCAGAAACATTTACCATCAGGTGGCCTTCTCTGCTACAGAAATTTGCACCACAAGCATCAGCACTCCAGTGCTATTTGCAAAAGGTAAGTCTGCCAGGGCTGAAAATAATATTCAGGAGCAATAAAACCAACTGACTGTGGCTTGTAGCAAATGCAAATTTTTTGGAGAACAACTTCAAGGCATGGTTGAGATGCCAATTCCTGTATGGAACCAGTCAACACCCTGTTTATTAACAGCCAAGAGGCTCCAAGGAGACTCATCTTTCACAGATACCCTTGCTGTCCTTCAAAGCAGGAGGAAAATGTAGCAAAAGTCGATTGAAAAGTAAGGTGCCAAACCAAAAGAAAACTGAAGCTCAGGAGAGGTGACCACCAGACTTTCTAAGATAACCAGGACTCAGTACTCTCTGATAGGCATCACATATCTAAGGCAATACAAAGATGTGAGCAGACGAAGCTGAGTATGAATCTAAGTAGAGCACTATGCAAAACTTGTTCCAAGACATTCTAACCAAAAGGCTAACCTAGACTGGGTTTATGTGACTTGTTTCCATTAAGAGAAAGTAGGGACAGATATGGCATTTTCTGGATAATATTTATTCACAGAATAATAATTTTAAAAATCTTGTTTTCTCAAATAAAGAAGAAACTGAACAGCAAGAGCCCCTTGTTTAGATTCTATTCAGTTACAATGTTCTTGTCAACATGTCCCATATACAAAGGTGTGTTGTCAGCTTTTCATGGACCCTTGCTACAAGTAATTCCCTGACTGCCCGTAGGCCGCCTTGTCAGTACCAGCTTCAGCAATGCCTCTCATTTTTCCTCCATCTGACACTCTTTCAAAACTCATTCCAGCAACAGATCTCAGACTCCAACCGGCCTTGCATAAGAAGCAAGATGTTGCATGAGGCCAGTTCTGCAGTGTTCAGCACACCACCATGATGCCACACAAAACGCATTTATGTGTTTTACTGCAGTAAAGCACAATGACTTTAGTTTTACAGAAAGGGGGAAAACTGCCAGGTTCCTAAGCTGATTCCTAATAATAGCAAGATGTAAAATTAAACCTCAGGAAAAACACAGATTATGATTCTGGCCTTTAATGTTACAAAGAGTGCTACAATACTGTGTGTCTTCAAAGTATGAAGTCGATGGAGTATTTATCAGCACCTGAAGAGCAGTAAGCCCGATTTTGTTAGAAAAGAGTAACGTCTGTAATTGAGCTTTTAAAAAGTGACCAGGACTTTACAAAGGTAGATTCCTGGCACTACTTGAAATTAAGTCCTTTTAAATAATTTCATGTTATACATCATTAAGATGAAGCATTCAAAACGAAGGTAGAAAACAAAGTGCAGAGAGATAATGTGATCTGCCCAAGGTCACCTCAAAATTTTTCAGAGAAGCAAGAGGAGAAACTTGACTTGGACAAAACTCTATGCCCT
Organism: Rhinoptilus africanus; assembly: GCA_013400135.1. Classification (NCBI taxonomy): domain Eukaryota; kingdom Metazoa; phylum Chordata; class Aves; order Charadriiformes; family Glareolidae; genus Rhinoptilus; species Rhinoptilus africanus. Next base: position 100,620 of record VXBO01004315.1, read on the forward strand.
GACAAGAAAGACAATCTTTCCTACAACACTGTATCCTGGGGTGATTAAGATCATATGTAGGTACAAACACATATTATTGTAAAACCTATATTCCTCCCTGAAAAAATGCAAGTGGATATCTCCTGACTTAACAAGTAAACTATATTCTACAGCAAAAGTTGGGTATGCATAAATTAGAACTGAGTCAGTTTATTGCTAAGGCAGCGCCTGTCCCTAAACCAGCATGCTATCTTGGGTGGAATAAACGTCCCCATTATATTTATAATGAAGCTAATCAATTTGGGGATTGTAAAATAACTCTGTCCAGAATTCTGATGAATCACATGACATGTCTTCCAAGGACTCTATTGTTAAAGATGCATTTTTTAACCAGAATTTCAGTAATTAATCCTGTTTTGGGGTAGTTTTATTTCTGTGTGGCTTATCCTTTGATGATCTAATTTACATTTATAATGATCTATTCCCTTGTGAATTAATTGCTTATGTTATTTTCTCTATTAATCAGACATCAACATTTGCATTACAGATGACTGTTTGCACTATTTTCATACTACTAAATCTGGCGGCATGATACTAATGATAAATACTTTCCTCAGTTCTAGGGGTGAATTAGTGTCTCAGTCCTTTTAAACAAAGGCATTATTAGTATCTTACCCCTCTTTTGAAGTAGGCTGGTGGTTCTGTGGTATTGTCCACATACATTTATTATGTCTAAGAATTTACTTTTTTCCTGCTAACTGTAAATACAAATATTTAGTTCACCCATTGCTGTCAAACAAGCCCTGAGCAAAGGGCAGACAGTTAAGAACCTGAGGCCAGCACAGAATTATTTTCTAGATCCTCATGTACCTTTAGAAGAGTTTCACACCTCCCAGCTACTAGCTGCAACTGCTTCCTGGATGCCATCACCCACAGTGCTCCCTAAAAAGCTGTTTTTGTAAAAATTGCTTACTTACATTTAGGAAAAATAAATTACCAGTGCTAGCAGAAAACAGTACAAATTGTTGACCTGAGCTAGGCAACCCTTTTGTGCCTGGAGCAGATAAGGGAATACCCACGGACACTGCTCTCTGTCCACCTACTCCACCACTCTGTCCTCCCTACTACCAGGGAGGTAGTAACCTTTGGATAGTCACCTCCTTCCTGGCACAACTAGGTGCAAAGGAGCACATGCATGTGCTCAAACGTGAAGGCCAACAGTGAGAGGAGGAAGAGTCTGGTTATCCCACTCCCCACATTTTGGTGCTGCATCCTCACCTGCTTGTAGGGAATAGGAAGCCACAGCAGCTCCAACGATGCTCTCCCTGGGCTGCTACTCTGACATACAAGTTTTGGCATGGTACTAGTATATTTGTTCTTTGAACAGGAGTGATGAAGCTCTTCACAAGTCCCTTACACTCACACGGAAGCACAGACAAGGTCATACTACATCAGACTATTAAGAGACATGCTGCTTCTACCTAGAAGCATCCATGGCCCCTTTGGGTCAGCAGCTTCATCAACAGACTTGGTATTCCCTGAGTAAAGACTTGCTAAGCCCTGCCAGTTTCCACTTTTACAGTGGCAAAGAACAAACAGGACATGTGAATTACTTACACTAGTGTCAGAAGCATAAACAAATGTTGCATCACAAGCAAACATGGTGCAAGCCATACTTTTTATAGCATGAGGAAAAATTCCCAGAGGATCTGTCACACATCTGAAACTCCCCAGCTGTAGGCTCTCTCTTCTCCTCAGTGTCCTTGAACCAGCACTTACACCTGCTGCCTTGAAATCTGTCAAGGAAGAAGCAGTTCTGTGCTTGCCACAGAGGTCTACAAGCCATTTCTTTCGTTCTGGCATTTTTTCCGTGTGATTCCAGTCAGCCAGGGAGGTATAAATACCTCCTCTGCCCACACCCACACAGGAATCTTTTCCCTACCCCATCAAAGAAAAAAATCCATTCTATCTTATGGCAGTCCCCACTGACCTGTCTGCACAAGCAGAACTGTCAGCTGGGGAGTCCAAGAACAAGTGGCTTTTGAGGACATACCTGGAACCTGCACAGCAACACTGGCAGGCTGTCTTACAAGGAAAGACAAACTGAAGGAGGCTTATTACATCTTAAAGTGATGAAGCCCTTTCTGACACCTGTTTGGTTGCTTTCTCAGCTCCTGCCCTAGGGCCAAACTACAATCTATTCAATTCTCAAACAGCACTATTTTCTTCTCTAGACATAAGGTAGGCTGCTCATGGTGTAAAGTACTTTTTAGGGAGGTAGATGTCTCAAGGTGGTCCTCAGTGAGAACACCTTCAAATCAACCAGCTCAGCATTAGGCATCTGCTTCAAGACATGAAGTATTGAAGTACTGGCTGATAAAGGCTCAACTTGGCAATAACTGGTAAAATGACTTCAATAACCCATTCATGGAACGTCCTCATTTTCCAGTCCCTCCCTTGACTTCATGGTCTGGTTAGTAAAGCTCAGCAACTGTATTCATTTTGGACACAAATAATACTTTCACATCCACTGGTAGATGTTGTGCAGAAGGCTGCTCATTTCACAACATAGAGCTTTTCATATGTTTCTCACTCCTTAGAGCATATTGTTGGATTCTGTCACTCCCATTTTGGATCAGTTCTTCCCCATCTCTTCATATGCTTTACATTACACTGTTGGTCTTGCATCATATTCCTGGGGTCATTAAGTACTTGAACTGTAAACATTCTTATTCTCTGCCACAAGAGATCAGGGAGAAAATTGTGCAAGGCAGGTCAGAGCAGCCCCCTCTAACAAGAAATGAAAGCCTGGACTTGTGCACAGCTCCAAAACTTGTGCTATTGAGCTGCCATAATGACATACTACATCCCATTAATCTGCAATTACACACTGACAGGGACTGTCAATCTAATACCATATCCATTCATCAGAACTAAATGTACCATTTCTGTCCCCAACGCTGTTCCTGTGCCTAAAACTCTTCAAAATAAAGTTAAATGTAGGATTTAATGGAGCAGGGAAGAGTCCAAATTCTGAATTAAGAAGGAGAGATATTAGAGCGTTTATAGCCTCACCACATCTGTGACTGTAAAGCCTGAGGAAACAAAATGACTGCAAGAATATGTGCAAGCACACAAATCATCTGCTAACGCCTGTAGTAAACTTGTAGTTTGTACCCACAAATCCCCCTGGTACAATCTACTTTTTGTTACCTACATGTGCTCACCACATCTGAGAGAGGTCGTCCTCCTCAGCACTATCCTGTCTCAAGTCCCTCTTGGTACCTATTACACCTTCCCCAAACCCTGATGGTTCATCTTACTCAGCTTGGCAAAACAAGAGAGATCAACACTCTATCACACATCCACAGCTGAGAGACTATAGTATTTTAACATCACTGGAGGCTTAAGACAAGACATGAGCACAGTCCAGTGCATGGAAGCCAGGCTGAGACTCCCTATCTCCTCTGTTCAGACTGCAGAAGACATTTCCTTTACATGCTGTAGTGCCACTGAAGTTATTGTCCAGTGGTTGCTGCCTTCTCTCTGCTGGTGGAAGTATTCGTGCAAGTGCTGCTGGGTCCGCTTTGGGTAACACCTATCAGGACATATCAGACCAAAAGCTGCAAATTGTTTACAACAAACTGATAGATTCAGCTTCTCACAGACTGCCCTGCTCTCAGATCCCTGTGGGATTGTCACCAGCCCTGAGATGAAGTGATGGGTACTGACATCCTAGCTGACACAGCTGGAGCCAGAAGGGGACATCTGGCAAGAGCTGGAGGTCTCATTCCAGGAAAAACATGCCTGCGAAGGAGGAACAGAAGGAGGTGCCCAAGTGCTGTTCTGAGCAGAAATTGTATCAACCAAGAGCACACAAATGCTTCTTAAATGACACCATGAGGCTGCAAGCTCTCCTGGACTGTAGAGCTGCTCCAGGGCTGAACTTAGGCGCAGCATCCAAACTAGTTCTCTACGTACCCTGCAGCCAGTAGAGACAGACATCATCTGAGCATGACTTACCCACCTTAAAATAGGCAGCATAAATAGCTGGACTGAAGCACTTTCTGGCCCAGATGCTTTAAGTTTAGACAGCTAGAGACAGATTAGATGAATTCCACTTTGATGAACTGAGCCCTGCCATGATGGGATTCAGCATTCAGGACCGCAGCAAAATAGCTATATCCACTGAGTGACTTGGGTATCCTTCCCAAAGCTGTTTTAAGATTTAATTTCAGTGCAACTCAACAACTTGCATAGCTGTTATATTTTGAAAGTATTTAAGAATTTTAAAACAATAAAAAAAAAAAAGAACCACAACCACACAAATGACCACTATGTTCTTTAGAACATGCCCCTTCTGCAGCATTACAAAGCACAGCAGCCACTCCAGAAGAGCATGGGAACACTTAACCATTGTAAATGCTCTTTTTGAGAACTGTCTCCTTCCCTTCTTGCTCTCATACAGCTGATAACTCTGTGCTCCCGTGCCCAGGTGACAATTTAGCAGAAACTGTTTCCTGTGACAGGTCTGTCACTTTGTCGATGACACAAACATGGCTAAGGGCAAGATTAACCTCAGTAAATTCGTTTGCTGAGTACTCCTGGTTACCTAAACAACTGTGGCATCATAATTTAGCAGCTAGTCAAGAGTCTGAGTCAGGGAGTCGGGAGTTGCTTTTTAGAAGGGGAGATCTCAACAGCCAGGTCTGGAAAGAGCTGGAGACCCTGCATGAGGGCGGCACACTGCTTGAAGCACCAGGCACCTATCTGCAAGGAGAGACTTGTTAAAGAACGAGAGGTGGTGCTGCCAACTGCATAGGGACCATGGCAGCACAGACACCCAGCTGCCCTGTAGTTGCTCCACCTCACACCAGAGCTAGCCAAGACTTGATGTCTAATCCAAAGTCTTCTCACTTGTAAGCTCTTTTGTCCATCTGCATGGTGTGGAGCAACCCTCTATACTCCCCTCCAAACTTACTCTCCAGCTGTACTGGCTTTACAGCACAGAGTGGATGACTGCCAGCAGTCTCACCTCAGCAGGTTCTGCTCCCTAGTTACACAGTATTAAGGCCACCTACATCCTTGACCAGACTCTTTTGGAGTAGTTTGACAAAAGACATGCACATCTCCACTTGTTTGGTTCTTGTTACAAAAGCAAAGTAAAGGTGTTACATCACAAGTCCTTGATACTCCTTCTGCAACAGACTATTAACTCTCTACAAAATCACACAGCATTGTCTGCTAACAGAGAACATCAAGGAAACTAACACCATTTGCTTGGTCTCCAGGAAAGGCAATGCTTATAATGTGTTAAAAGGCAAAATATTTTATTCCTATATACATATACACAGACACACATTAAGGCTACATTACATAACAACTTGTCTGACCTCTGTGCTGTCCTCAAACCTTTGTTCATTAAGGACAGCTTAGAAAATGAGTATGTGGAGCCCAAAGACATTAAATTTCCTCTCTTCTCATACGACCTATCTACTTCCATTGACGTAATTTCATTTCATTTTAGTTTTTGTCTCACAAGAAAACTAGACCAGTAATGTTTGGCTGCCAAGGAAGTTTTAAGCCATTCAGGTCTTCCTAGGTCTTGTAGTCATGGTCAACCATCCCAAGAGGGTGAGTGCATAGAAATCTGCTGGAAGGAAATTCAAAAGGCATGTTCTCTGATGTGAAATATATTTAAAACATCTTTTTTTTTTTTTAAATCACAAATGGAAAAAAAAACCCAATCTGATGACCATTAGTCCTACTGGAAGCCTATGGAACATATTCTCCTGTATATGAACCCCGATACTGGAAACTTTAAACTGCCTCATTTACCAGATATAATCACCTATATAAGAAAATGATTTCCAGTAATGGAAAAGAACTGTTAAAACAGCAGAAAGGGCACATTGAGAACCATTCAAGCTAAAGCCAGGTAAAATGTAAATTGAAGAAAAGCTGAATAATTTATTACAAAGAGTAATTAACTACTTCCACAAATTAATAAACCGCACAGTAATTTGTCTGTCACTTCAAATCCTCAACGAAAGCAGTATCGTTTCTGACATCATGCTCCAGCACAAGTCAAAAATTAAGAGCTAGATACAGGAACTGCTGAATGAGGGTCTTCAGCCCAAGTTAACGAGGAAGCCTAGGTGATCATAACACTTTCTCCTGGAAATCTATTAAGCCTGCTTGCATTTATTAGATGACAGAGATAGCCTACTTCTACTAAGAGAAGCAAATCCTGCCAAATATAAATCAGAATGTTATTATCAGAACAACAGAGCTGTCTTGACACACACAAAAAAAGGAACCAGACCAAAATGGCTCTGATTTATATTCTACAAACAAAATCAAAGGTCACGCAACTCCTAGCACAATGTTATACTGCATGCATTATCAACAAGGACGCAGACAGCTAAATAAACATATTTTTAGAAATGGTAGACTGTGCTAATAGTGTGTATATTTGCAAAATTAATATAATTCACCAGAAAAAAATAAATAAATATGTATTTGGATCACGTACATGGTTACTTTCTCCTGACAGCAGGGTGACAGCAAGAAGGCATGGTAGGAAGTACAGAGACCATACTGATAAAATCACGTAACAGTATTGCCAGCTCTCACAAACAAATCATAGATCACAGCATTTAGCACTTGCAGGACATTGCAAGAGTCCTTGATGTGAAGTGAGTGGCTCCTTCAGCTCTATTATCTTTAGATCTGCTGGTTCAAGCAGAGTTCTGTGTAGGACCCTGAAGCAAAATATTCCCCAATTATCTGATTTGGGGATTTTTTTTTTCCTCAACAAGGGACTGACAAAGATCTTTTCCTCCACCTTAAGACACACCTCTGGCCCACCATATTCAAGCTCTGTCATTTCTTGTTCTGCAACTTCTGTACTGTTCTCAGTTTTCCTCCAGCATCATTTTGTTTTTCATGTACCAAAAGGCTATACAGGAGAAAATGGGCAAAGGCAGGAAAGGAAAAACACAAGATCATAAGGAAGGTGGGCGGTGCTTACTTAGCAGTGAAGAAGGAGTAATGGAGGAGTCACTGTCTTGGCACATGGGGAAGTCTATGAAGGTGATTACATTTTTATGTGCACTCACAATCACATTGCTGACCTCCCCCTCCTGCAAACACAGCATAAAAGTCAAAAGAGAAATTAAATTTAAGATAAATTTGCTTGGTCTTTTAAGATTTCTTTTTTTTTTTTTGGAAGAGTCTCACGATTTACTTTGATTTGATCTCAAGTTCAGCAATGTTGTATGGAGTCCAACTCCCATCTCCAAGTAGCCACAGAAAGCTTCTATCTTCCTTCATATCAAAGAGGGCATCTTACCCAAATATCTGGATAAGAGATGCATCCTTCCTGATTGCAACTAAGCCAGCAAGCTCCTCTCTCCTATTTGCAAGTGCAAAAGACTACAAGTCTCCCATTTGCATCCAGACCTCTTTGGATGCAGACCTTTGCAAGAAATACAACATTTGCATGTAGATGGTAGAATACCATACGGAAAGCTCAGCAGATACAGGCATTGTTGGTAGTATTTTGCATTCGCAGTGAGGAGGGAAAGAAGGGTGAAGGGGCAGGCTGCTCTTATTAAAAACCCTCTTAGGACACTGGACAACCAGGTGAAGTTGTGAAGCCAGCACTGAGCCTCACACCACTGCAGTCGCTGGTTTAAATGAGCCAGCTTAGCTACAGGTGCAATGCAGAACAGTGTGCAAGTGAGAGACTTGCTTAGTCTGATATTAAATCTCTTGCCCACTTTGGTGGGTCAGCCTTGGCAAAGAGCCAGGCGCTCACTCACTCTCTCCTCTCAGCAGGACATATAGAAAATAGTAAGAATAGGAATGAGAAAACCTGTTGGTTGAGACAAAGACAGGGAGATTGTCTATCAGTTATGGTTGCAGGTGAAACAGACGTGACTTGAAGAAAATCACACAAGTTATTGACAAGTAAAATAGATTCAGGTAGTGAAAAACAAAAAGACAAACATTAAAACACTATCTTTTCTCTCCCCTCTCCCAGACTCAACTTCACACCTTTTCTCCAGACTCTACCTCCCAACACCAAGCAGCACAGGGGGCCGGGGGCTATGGTCATAGAAAGCTTTGGCTGGGAAGGGACATTTAAAGGTCATCTATTCCAAAGCTCCTGCAATAAGCAGGGACATCTTCAACTACATCAGGTTGCTCAGAGCTCTGTTCAGCCTCAACTTGAATATTTCCAGGACTGGAGCACCTACCATATATGGGCAACGCGTTTTGCTGTTTCACCACTCTCATCATAAAACATTTCTTCCTTGTTTCTAGTCTAAGTCTACCCCCTTTTAGTTTAAAATCATTACCCTTGCCCTATTGCTACAGGCCCTACCAAAAAGTCTGTCCCCACCATTCTTGTAGGCCCCCTTCAAGTAATGAAAGGCTGCAAAAGCCTTCTCTTCTCCCAGCTAAACAACCCCAACTCTCTCAGCCTGTCCTGGTAGGAGATGTGTTCCATCCCTCCAAACATCTTCATGGACCTCCTCTGGACTCGCCCCAACAGGTTGAGGTCCATGTCTCTCCTGTACTGAGGACTCCAGAGCTGGACACACTACTCCAGGTGGGGTCCCACCAGAGCGGAGTAGAGGGGCAGAATCATCTCCCTCAATCTGCTGGCCACACTTCTTTGGATGCAGCCCAGGAGACTGTTGGCTTTCTGGGTTGCGAGTGCACTCTGCTGGCTCATATCCAGCTTTTCATCCACCAGTACCCCCAAGTTCTTCTCAGTAGGGCTGCTTTCAATCCCTTCATCCTCCAACTTGTATTGATACCAGTGGTTGCCCTGACCCAGTGGTAGGACCCTGCACTGGGCTTTGTTCAACCTCATGAGGTTCACATAGGCCCACTTCTTGAGCTTGTCCAGGTCACTCGAATGGCATCCCATCCCTCAGGCGTGTCAACCACACCACTCAGCTTGCTGTCATCTGCAAATTTGCTGAGGTTGCACTCAATCCCACTGTCTATATTTATGCGATATATATGAAGATATATGGTCAGTATGTAACAGTTCCTCTCTGCTCCTTCCTTCTCACACCTTTCCTCTGCTCCAGCGTGGGCTCTCCACGGCAGTAGTTACTTCGGGAATGTCCATCAGCTCATGTGTTGGTCTTCAACAGGCTACAAGTAATACCTGTTCTGCTATGAAGCACCTCCTCCTCCTACTGTGACCTTGATGCTCCCTCTGTTGTTTCTCACTCTTCTTTTCTCTCCTCCTCTGCCTGTGCAGTGTTTTTTGCCCTTTCTTAAATATATTTTAAACAGACATAGCTGTTTATTTTAAACACCAACATAGCTGATGGGCTCAGCTTTGGCATGCAAGTGCTCCCCTGAACATATCTGGGGAGTAAATTTGATGATTTCACATAAAGCAACACAAAACAGACAATCAAAAAGCATTCTAAAAGGTTTCAAACATTAAGAGTGTTTAAAAAACCCACCAAAACAACTAAACAAAACAAGAAAACGTACTTCACATTTTTTGAACTTCGAGCAAATTAGTTTTGCCACTGTCCATAATCAGAATGTCGTAAGTATAAAGTGCTGGCTGCCAAACAGGATTTAAAATAAACAAGAATAAATTAGAACCATATTTTTCGTATCAGGAACACATCCTGCCAGAGGTCTGCAACTGTTCAATTGGCCTGGGCCAGATAACTGAAACACACAGTCCCTGGGACACACATACCATTGTCAAGCCAACACAAAACACTGTGGCTAACCAAGAACCCATCAACACCAAGAGAAAAAACAGCAGTGGCAGCAACCAAAACATAAAAAAAAAAAATAGGTAAAAAGCATACAGAAGCCAAAATGCTGAACACTGTCATTCATTGTTAAAAACTGCCAAGAAATAGTTAACTCTCAGAATTATTTCTTTCTAAACATTTTTAATTAAGTTCTCATTTGAAAAAATGTTCATATGATCCTCCCAGTCCTTCTCCCCATGCGAACAAAGTCCACAGCACAAGCTGTAATAGCTGCAGAGAGGCAGTCTTTATAGAAAGAAAACAGCAGACACAAAAACTAGGTCAGTGCTGAGGCTTTCCAAAAGGGCATTCTCCCCAGAAAGCCCACTACTCTGGTGACAGCAAGGTTACAATTGTTCCAAACAATTACAAACCATCACTGCATCCCATAGCAGCAGCATCTTACAATAATTCAAAGCAAGAAACTTTTCAAACTCACCCCATCTTTGCTTGCTTAATTTCCCTATAACCCCCACCCATGCTCCAAGGTCCCAAGTTGTATAGGTGAGCCCCGCAGAGGTGGTCCAAAGCTCACTCAACATGATCTTATAACAGAGCCACGATTAATGGAAAGGCTGTCTAGAGAAAGAGCTGTACACCAGCGACTTTGTACTTTGTATGCTCTTCCACTGTCAGACATCATGAGTGAAGTGACAAATGATATATGCAGAATACTGTATTTAAATGTCTTTCCTCTGCCTGCTCCTTATCTTCCTTTCCTCAGCACACAGAATAATTCATCAGAGTGCAATCCTGAGAGGTTTTGATGCCAACATTGTAGTTTATAGTAAAACCTCAGCAGTTTTGTCAAGTACTTGTATGTGTGGACAAATAGACCATGTCAGGAAAAGCCCAAGGCCCTGACTCAGCAAAGCAGAGAACACTTAGCACCTCCCTGTAAAGAATACGAGCAAGCTCATGCTCAGGGATTTTGTGCAGGACTTGGGTATCTGTGCTTCAAAAGCCCTGTCTGGCTTGGGGCAAGTCACTCTGTCTCCCCGATATCTTAACTCCCCATCTGTAAGATAGAGACCTTATCTCTTCTCCTGTACTAGGCTGCTGTGACAACACATTGGAGACTGGACATACAGTATTTAGACCCTACAGTTAAAGGGGCCATGTTAGTACTTAGGAGAGAGAGATTCAGCAAACCCTTGAGGGAGGGAAAAAAAGCATGTCTTTTAAGCACCTAAAAAGATTAAAGACCACAAAGTCTGACTACAAGCCAAAGGGAACTGCATTCTTAAATCATTTAAGCACTTCTGAAAACCATTCCTTGATTCAAAGGTTTAAACACCATTTGTCTGGCACTTTAAAGAAGAAACAGTACCAAGGAGCAATGGACCTGCTACAATTTAGCACTGCCTAGACATCTGCTGAAAACATACTTTTTGCACAAGGATGACAAAAATTTGGTGAACAAGCAAATGCCGTCAGTGCAGAAGGATGATGAGGACACAACAGAGAGGTATTTTAAGAATCCTACCCATCCCTCTTTTTCTCTGCATAATGCTAAGAATTTACTGTCAAATGGTAAAACCCTGAGCCACAAGATATTCAGTCAATAAATATGACTGAAGATCGGAATTTAATCCTGTGAAACAAATAAAAACTACTACCGTGTTTGCATTTAGCAGATCAGGCCTATAACTCTGTGATGTTCAATTAACCAACAGCTTTGAAAAGGCATTAGCACCTTAAATAATCCATGACACTGCATACAGAACACCACTATTAATTTTCATACTATGGTGCAAGTTTGAAAACAAAACAAAACAAAAACCAAAAGCAACACAACAACCACCAAAAAAGCCCCAGCACCATAAAGCTGATTTTATGGTCAGTAATTTTTCGATCAAAGACAACAGCATAAAAGTGGCTCTACACAGCAGATCCTTTCCACAACACCAGGAAAAGAACCCCAACATCTCACCTGTATTCAGTAAACCAAAGGGGTTGGGCTGCAAACCGCCTTCGAATTGTTTAACCAGCATGAGCTGGGGCAACGATTCTGGAGTAACACTGAATCTCTCTCTGCTCTTTAGAGCGTATTCTAGGTCCCCTCATATCCACAGGAGACACAAAGCCATTATAGCTCTTTTACTTAGTGGATCTTTGGGGTCTGTTTTTTTCCCCCTACCAAAAATTATCTGCAAAACACAGTATTTTTAGCTCTAACCAGAGGCTCTCACTAAGCACTGGAATTTGAGCTCTGGTGTCAGCTAAGTGGACAGTCATTCCCTGAGCAATGAGACGCATGAACAATAACACCTCCTCAGAGCAGCTTGCTAACCCTGAAACCCAAAGATTTCTGATTACAAGGAGACATGGAGAACACGAGTGCTGACACAGACTTCAAGAGAAGGAAGAGCCAGGACAGAACGACAGAATCAGGCTAGATTATATTATGAAGATCTGATATACCAAGAGCGGCTCCTCCCTGTAGGGTCTCAAGCTGGGGATGGAGGTAGGGACAGAATAAAGATAGCACTGGTATCTTCCTTCCACACTTTTTGTTTGACCTTTGGTAGATCCCAGCAGATCTCTCTCCCATCTGTGCTGGATTCAGTGTGCCTTTTGTGTCTCCAAGACAGCCAGGCAGACACAAAAGCACAAGTCAAAACATCTGTCAGCTTCTGCTACCTACAGAAAATAGTGGCTTTTTGCTCGAGAGACCACAGTACCGCAAAAGCATTGGCAGGAGGCCTAAATCTGACAGGCTCTGTAGCTGGCTGAATGAGAGGGACAGATCTGACAAGGGCAAACATTTCCAGGACACTAGCTGCTAGCACATAAATGGGCTTAGGGACAAAAACCAGTCGCCCAGGAATTCATTTAGCAACAGGGGGACAACTCTGAAAGGGAACAATGAAGCTGCAGCAAGATGAAAGGGAGCAGGATGGCTGGAGCTATGCAGCACAAGACTGGTAACATATCTGGGATTTAAAATTAGCCTTATGCTGATGTAACCAGCCTCAACTGCACTTCAGTTCTCACAAAAACACCCTGGATGCGCTTGACCAAGGACAACCCCTGCTGTGGGCATGTAAATCAGACAGCAGCACTGCCCCCACCTTCTCCTCCAGCCTGTCACCCTGCAGCCATGAGTCCCTGTGCAGAGCCCAGCACACATCAGCTCCTCCTGAAGGAGACACCCAGAAGCAAGAGTGACCAGACAAGGAGGAGGGAAGGATGGCCAAGTATTTGCCTCATGCTCCTTTCCCCAGGGTACACTTTCACTCCTGACAAATAGGAAAATCCTCTACATGCCCTTCTCCCTTCCTCTGCCAGGAAAGATCACAAACCAACCTTGTCTGAGTGGCACAAGCAGCCATCCAGGCCACCATGCATTCAATCTGAGTCTATGTCAGCTCTTGTACATAGAAAGCACTGCTAGTAAACAATAACAAGAATAAAAAGAAGAATGTCCTGCATATGCAAGGAATAAAACATTGAGACAGCAATTTTCAGGCAGCAATGCGTCCCCTTCCTCCTCCCTTCTCTCCTCCAGTCCTATTCCTGTAGTACTTTCATGTGCCTATCACTGCAAACAAAAGATATATGCCAAGCTAATGAAATGTCTGGGTTGTGGTATATGTGTGTATAAATGAGCCAGCACGGCCCCTGTGTGCACAGAGTAACTGCAGGAAACACATTTCCAGACTTGTCAAAAGTAATTTCTTTTAGAAGGAATAAAAGATAGCTGACTTATTTTTCCCCTTCGAGCACAAAAGAGAAAAAAAAAAANTGCACTAAGTAAAAAAAAAAAAAAAAGAGAGAGAAAGGAAAATGTATTAATAACTAAAAGGTAAGGAGAAATTTCTGATGGGTGCCTTCCTTCCTATTGTTATTAGTGTGATGGATGTGCTGGGAGACCCCAGCCGCTCATACAACCTAGTGCCGTACAAACAGAAGGCACGATGCAGTCCCCTCCCAGCAGTAAGACAGGAACAAACAAGAAAGAAAAGAAACATCCAGGGGGATAAAGAGATCTGCCTGAGGTGTCACGACAGATCTGCAGCAGAGCCAAAGATCCTAGCCACAGGAAATCCTGATTTCCTATATAAGCCTTGATGTTGCAGCTGCTTTCCTGCACTATCTCCATCAGCTGCCTCATCTCTTGTGTCACTACTATCAAGGAAATGAGCACCGGTCTCCAACAGCCACAGAGGGAATAAGACCCATGAGGAAATTAAACTAGAGTTTCCACTGTACACATTAAATAGAAGAACATTCCTGCAAATCCTTATGTCTGAGGCAAATTTTATGCCTGTGGGAACATTCTGTAAGGCAATGAGACTACTCAGAAATTTAAAGTTATCACCATGCATAATTATCTGCATTCCAGCTTTGGTATTGCAGTGGTTCCTACAAGGTTGCTTCTTTCATATACATGCACAGAAAACAAGACACAAACCAGGTTTGCCTGCTGGTCTCCATACTTCGCCCTCTGCAAACTCAACAACGGCTTCTATCAACACGTACAAGTCCACATGCATGTCCCAAATATATTTCTGGTGTAAAAAGTGACACTTAGTATTTTCTACCTTGATTGCACTCAGCACCTCCAATGAAGTTCAACATTGTGTTCTGCTACGCATAATACGTGCACATGTAATAAGAGACAATTTCTATACCTGGAAACTTGTGAGAATTCATCTCGTTTCTGTGAGGTAAGGCCTCAGCATGCTGGTGATTGAAAATAAAGGTTTTCTGTTCTTGCCTGTGAATAAAGGATAGCCTGCAGTGCCCAGTGCTGACTGAAGAACACACTAACCTGGGTAACAACCCACTGGTCAATCTGTGTGCAGAACCAGGCTCTAAACACATCAGAGAAAAAAGAAGGTAAAGGCAGAAGCTGAAACACTGAAAGAGAACAGTAAGAAAACACACAAAACCTAGACAGGTGCAGAGTAAAAACTATCCTTAGGGAAAAAGTACTTGAAGAAAGAATAGATTAAAAAACCCACCTGAGTCACATGACATCTTATATATTTGTTAGCTTTGTGGTTGTTGGATTTAAAAAAAAAAAAAAAGCTTCTTCCTCACTGCCTTCTTTTGATAAACTTTACCTGTGTGAGTTTCTGTGACTTTCACTTTTCTGCTATTATGCAGATTATGATGAGCTGAACCCCCCCTTTGATGCAGATAAGGCTTCATTTCTGTGTCAGTTAAGGTCACTCGCATCTGCTCAGTCTTGTATCTCAAGGGCTTCCATTCATCATTGCCAGCTCAGCCAGAGACTGGGATCATCCGTTTGCAACAGCTGAGAGTCTGGTTCAGAATCTCAATGCCGGCACATGCTTGCCAATCTTTCCCCTAGTGCACATGCAGAAATGACTAGAGAAATATCCAGACTCAGGCACATTTGTGATCGCTGCCCATGGACCTCCAGCAAGGCCAATGTTTTTCTTCCAAATCTTCACTGAGAAGCTAACTCCTCTCTGCTGTGTATTAAACTGTACTATACAGGAAGGAGGCAGAGTAGTGCAGGGCTGATTATACTGATTTGCAACAGCAAAGTGCTCTGTTGTGCCATATGCTGAGAGCACATGATGGATCTTGTGCTGCATGATTTGCTTCAAAGGCTGGATTTTATGGCCAGACAGAAATTGGCTATAGGGTCTTCTGCAGGCTAATTAAAAAAAAAAAAA
>VXBO01004315.1:116063-187151 GCA_013400135.1 Rhinoptilus africanus
AAAAAAAAAAAAAAAAGAAAAAAGAAAAAAGAGCTTCAATATGGAAATTCAGGTGCCTAAGACATCCAGCATTTTTCCATGCAAATCCATCTTTCTAATTTTTTTAGAAGTGCCATGGCTCCATCTCTCTCTGAGGTAAATTCTTAAAGACTTAACCAGCCAAGATGGAAAATGATGCTCAAAGCCATCAGGTTACAACCTGTGCTCATCCCTTGAACCAGGTTGCTCTGTACAACTCCCAGTGCTCAAGATTTCAAAACCTGGTCAGCTGCTGTAATACACCACCCAGTCACACAAAGCAGCACAAGACAATTTCACCGATTTCAACACTCGCTATTTAAGAATTACTATTAACTTAGTTGATTAGCATGGTTAGAAGGGACAGAGGAGGAAGAAGGGGAGAGGGAGAAAAAGCATGGAGAAAGTAAGAGCATGCCAAGTCTGACATGGCTCAGTGATAAATGTTCCTGTTCCAGAGAAAGCATTCAGAAAAAACGTGCATCAAAAGCAAAGTCAGTCATGGAGGGGAAGGGGTAAGTAAAGGCCAAGGCCTCTCAGCTAGTTGTCTCCCTTCCTCAGACACCCTCTATGATCAGCACAGAGAAAGGAGCTGCAGGAGATTCGACACCTTACGCTCTGAATAGAGGAGCCCTTCTCCCTCAGTAGCAAAGGGAGACAAGGGAGATGTGGTGGCCCACTTAACCTGGCTAATCTGAGATACCCAAGTCAGGTATCCTTCAAAAGAACAACAAAGAAACAAAACAAAAACCAAAGTCCAAACCTAGACACAAGCAAGCAGGTACAGCTACAGAATTCCCAAAGTGTTATGGTAACTCAGTCTCAGATGTGTGAAAATCTTTAGATTGGAAAGGACTCCTGGAAGTTACCTAGCTCAACCCCTTTCTCAAAGCAGGTCCAGCTAGATAGATCACCTTGCTGGTTTTGCTACCAAGCCTCTTCCTCCTTGACTTTCTTGCTTGACTTATCTCTTCTTAAGGGGGGACTCATCTTCCTTGACTGTGTCCAAGACAGTGGTGAAGGAAGTGGTGGGTCCCAGGCTTTTTCATCTTTACTCTGCCGCTTGCTGATAAGTTATCCTGGGAAGTCATCTGTCCCAGGAGTCCTCTGCCACCACAAGCAGATCCCAGAGGTCTTCCAATAGGGCATAACCTGCTCCCAGGGAGGGTCCCTTTGAATCTACAGCAGCAAGACTTTAGCCCAGACTCTGAAACCTAGAAGACTATATCCCTTCCGACAATCTTGGCGAGATACAGTATTCCCTACTGTCATCTGACATGCCTGTTATCAAGCATGGCTTAGTGACTGAGTCCTAGCTACTTGTCCTTGTTGTCTGGTGGTGGTGAGGAGCTTCAGAGCCTAGATGTTTTGCAGAGCTATAGATTTCTTTACATCATTTTTTAGTCTCTTATTTTCACTGACCGTCCCCTTGCATCAGATGATCAGGTGCCTGTGTTCATCCTATTTACCTTCTTTATACCATTAATTACTGGCTTCTGCTTTGGCCAGATCCATTCTTATTTGTCCTCTTAGAATAGTCTATAAAGTTTCCAAACCTACCACAGAAGGATTTCTTTCCTTGCCTTTTTAGCATGAGAATGAGGTTTGTGAGCAACACAAGCAAATTATATGGCTAAGTAAACAGTGCTTCTTCACTGGGGCCTCCTGGAGATTAGTTGCCAAATCCTGACCTGAACTCCTAACATATTATAAAGGGACATTATTTTTGAAAATTTTTCTGATGCATGGACTCCTAAGTGTTTGTGCACATTGAGTACGTAAGTGAGCACAAAGTAAAGCTGCCCAGAAAGAAATCTATGTAAGCATGATGTTTTGGGTTTTTGGAAGATTAAAGATTGTCATCATACCACATTCACCCAAGGAACAAGCAAGAAAATTGACCCTACGCAACAACTTTGCAAATGACAATGCAGTGGAATCCACTCATCATTTGCCCCACTTTCATGGAGAGAAAAGCTATGCTTGAAGAAGAGGCAGGATGATAGTTCAAATGAAAAAAATAAAATGAACACCCAAGACCAACAGGCACTAAATAATCTGTCCCTCTGCAAGGCACAGTAGTCCCTTTGAAAAACACAGCTGTAATCTGACACATCTGCAGTGACTTTCTGAGAACAAAAAGAAGAGGAAGGATTTTTGAAGAATTCTTTTTACTAGGTCATCATGAAAGGCTACTGTTAAAAAAGACAGTTGATAAAAATTAGTTGGTGCTGCCTCAATTCTTGACAGCAGACCTGGAGTGAGCCCCTGAACTTCACACTTCCCTGACATTCCTGGCCCACATCCTTACGCTGCCCTGCTGCTGGGCAAGACATCCCATTGCCGTGATGAATGTTTTCCCTGCAAGAAGAAGTTTCAACAAGGAAAATACAAAAGGACTACTATGAAAGCTGTCAACAAAGGATCCTACCCACTTTCCATCCTTGGTGCTGAAGCACTACCAACGCTTACACAGGTTACTGAAATAGGCTTTATTTTTCTGGTACAGTTCACTGGCTTAAAACCATTCCACCTCTTCTCCTACCCCACAGGTAAGCCTGCCCTCAGCCCAGCCCACTTCTCTCAGTGGGTGCTAGGACAGCTCTTCACAGATCCAGGCAGTGAACAGGACCGGGGAACTGAGGCAGCTTTAGAAAAACTACCCACCCATCACCTCCTTCCCCAAAATGTGTTTTCTGTTGCTTTTTCTGTAAAAGGTGAGCCAGGTTGGCACCCTGAGCAGGGAGGCAGCATGTGCAGCTTCACAGAACAATGGGTGGAGGTGCTGCTATGCTGTAGGGGTGCAAAGTAGCAGTGGCAGAAGCTAACACAATTATTGCTGTCCAAAACCCTGTATCATAGAACTACAGCATTAATAAAGTAGTGCTTTACACTCGTTTTGCAAAGGGTTTGATCACTAAACAAGTGGCAAGACCAGGTACAAAGACTACTTGTCCTCCTTTGTCATGATGATTGATGATAATGGTAAAGTTAATTGTACTTTATTCACCCATCAAAATATTATCCCCCCCAGGGGGGTACCATGTGGCAAAGATAAATGAGGAAATTAGAAGTCTAGCACTGTATATTTGCTCCTGAAGTCGCCCGATTTATGCTGCTCAGGAGGGATGCCTTGCACTGAGCTGATGTGTGGCAGAGTCATGCATCTGTTCAGTTATTTCAAATAGTTCAAAGACAGCTGCCTCCTCCATCAAAAGCACCCACGTGTGCGCTGAGTGTGAAAGGCCACATATATATAAAACAAAAGTGCATGAAAAATATCCATTAAGGGTACTGCCTCAGTTTTTGTAACAGATTATTTTGTGAACATAGGAGTCTGGGGAAAGCACAACTATTAGGATTTAAAATCACTGGGCACGTTTTTCACTAGTGATTGGCAATTAGAAACTTCAGAGTTCTTACAGAACCGTAAAGGAACCACTCATGTTAAATTCCAAAAATCTTTCCCCCATAATATTGGCATGAAATGAGATTTGGAGGGGAGAAAGAGATAAAGTGTATGCAGAGCTCTCCACCGCTTGGAAAGCACTGATTAGCTGGCTCCTCCCAACACTAACTTTCTTCGCTTTCTCATCCCAGCAGATTTGAGTAGCTAGGTGAACTCAGGCAGTCAGCCTACTGGCATTAATCATCTCCAAGATTACTCTCACTATAAAGAGAGGTACACTTGCAACACCTATTTTTATATTGCTAGTATCTCCTAGGCTGAGGAGCTAGGTTAGCCTAACTGTTGTCAATGGCAAAACCAGCTACTAAACCACGTATGTAGGTATATTAGAACCCTGGTCAAAGCTGGTAGGGAAACTCAACAAATCCTTACCTACAGTGGTTTCTGCACCTTAGATGAGTGTTAGTTAAGTTTTTCGAACTATAATAACCATGAGAAGGAATAATATAAAAAGAGAATGGAAGATCCATAAGAGGTGCCTAAAGGCAATGAAAAATGCAGTCTGTGTGAACTATTCAAACAGATTCAGTCCTCATCGCTCAGCAGCCAGGAGGGCCCATTTATCTTGCATTAAGTTTTTATGGCATGCTTTTGCCTTGAGCAGGACTTTTGAGCTGTGACTATCTGAACGGGGAAGATTTAAATTTAAAGAAGAGGGTGATTGTAAATGTGTCATTTAAGTACTTTACAAACGTTATTGCAAAAGGTAATACAATTCAGAAGCTGTCTCTTTTCAATTAATACAGAAGGTAGAAGCCAGGCGAGCCCACTCCACTGTTTTAAAGCTTTGGTATAGCAGGCAGGGGAGCATCCATCCATAAAGCACAGTTTGGAAAAGGTGAGCCCCAGCTTGCCTATCCACAAGTTCACCCATTGCTGTCCTTACTGGAGTTGTCTAGGGACACCTCAAACAAGTCAAATGTAATGTGTGCTCTAGTGTGTGTAAGATTAGATTTCACAAAACAAAATACACAAAGAAGATCTGGGTTGATTTTTAATGCCTAAGAGACCTTGCTGTCATTTCAGCCACTTGCTACACCCCAAAACTGAGATTATGAGCTCTTTTTGGGCACCTCAGAGTTGGCCCTTCAAAACTCCAAGCTCATATCTGTATTTTTACCCATGCAGTACACACAGGGCACTTGTTGGAAAGAGACAGGACTGATCCCCAATTAGCAGTTATCTGATTAACAGTGGCAGTAACAGAAATCATTCCCCAGGAAATAAGTGCTCCATGAAAGACGATACAGAGTCAGCCAAGTCTGGACACAGAAGGAACAGGTGGATATGTTCTCACTATTTTTATAATAGAGCCACATGTTAAATCTGTCATACAAGCCCTAAGCCTTCAAAATGGTTGCAAATCAAGAATTAAACCCAGCACTCCCTCTTCCTAACTTCAGTTGCACTGCTGATGATAAAACTATACACTAGCACTAGAAACCATTCCTGTTAAATGTTCTATTTCGTGCCAGAGGGGCAGCACATGTTTTATCTCTCTAAGCCCAGAAGGCAGCACACTAGTAAATGGTGCTGGGTATAAAGACAAAGAACACCAGAAGGCATCACAGGAAAAATACATGGGGAGGGTCCAGATATGTTGATCTCACGTGTGACAAAGCTCTGGCTGCTGCAGTAGTGAGTACTGAGAGTCTGTCACAACCTAAAGGTATTGGTCCTGTGGCCTGATTAGCTCTCCAAGTACCAGTCCCCACCTTTTGTTTGCTCTTTAATAAAGGCATTTAAGTTGTTACACATCTCGAGTGAGAGCAAGGCGAGGTAATACATCAGTCCTGCTGTTGAACCACACCAGCAGAGCATTAGCATCTGGAGGATTGCAAAGTCTCAACTTGTGTTACCCTGTTCAGTGTCTCTGCTAAAGACACTCCATGAAGAAATATCTGTGATGGGCAGCTCTCAAGAAACTGCAGAAGCAGCTCAGAGGGAATCTGCTGTGATCGTTACCCAAAAACAGCTATTGAAGACAACCCAAAAAATATGTGAAGACATCATCTGTAATGTTTCCTATCCTTTGAGGTTGTTTCCTTTGAACAAAAGCATCCTCTTTTCCTTTCAATGAAGGTTGCTCTTTCTCTTCCTCTTCTCTCAAATAAAAGACCAGATCATTACTGACTGCTACTACAGCTGGTATCAGTGAACCTAAACTGCTTTATCCCAGTTAACCATAGAGGAAATAAGTCCTAGATTTTGTGTAACACTGTAGAGTGAATCCTAGCATATGATTTTTCTGTGATCTCCACTTTCCATATCTTACAACTTTCCCATCTCTTCTCTTACAATCTCTTCCATCTCA
Source organism: Rhinoptilus africanus (assembly GCA_013400135.1). Taxonomy (NCBI): domain Eukaryota; kingdom Metazoa; phylum Chordata; class Aves; order Charadriiformes; family Glareolidae; genus Rhinoptilus; species Rhinoptilus africanus. The sequence continues at coordinate 121,865 of VXBO01004315.1, forward strand.
GGTTATGTGGGCATAAACATAAACACAAAGAATACCAAATTCTCTCAGATTTATGAAAAGACAGGTTAAATATACTGTATATTTTTATGAAGAATCCTGGGTATGAGAACCCAAACCAAGCATAGCATGCAGCTGGAGATGTGAATTCATATATTCCATTCTTGGTATGATACAACATCACATATATTTCTGCATTTGTAATTCAGCAACAGTGGAAAAATGCAAAGCTAGGCAGCAGACTATATGTTTGGGGTTGACAGGCTTCTAGAAGAAGATAAGCCCCCTCTCCTATTCCTTCCCTCCCCAAAACCTTTGCTCTACAACAGTCAGGTATGCTGCCTATGTACCAGTACAGAAAACAAGGACGTGGAAAAGTGATTCTGCCATTCTCCCCAGAGCGGAACTCTTTGCCCCAGAATCTTCCACAATGACAACATATCACAGAGTACACACCAGCCCAAAAAGGATGCCAGCCTTCTCACAACCCTTTATCAAATAAGTCCCTCCAGTACAGACGTACTCCGTGTCCATGAGCTGGCATGTTTGCCATCTGATGTTCTAGACATCAGAGCAACTTAATCTGTTTTTATGGCAAGTTGGGAAAAACTATCTCCTCTGCTTACTGGTCTATGTTTAAATGTCCACATATGCTGTATGAGCGATGAGATTTTGTGTCATTGAAATGACAGAACTAGCATGGACTGGGAACACTACACTGGCTTACACCAATGGCCAAGCAACAAAAAAAGTAGGATTACTTAAAAAGTCTGAGAGGGAAACAGGTGACCTGTCTCCTACTCATACATGCTTATATTTATAGTCAAGGTACATTGTCATATAAACACCATCCCTACATACATACACACTTTTAAAAACCACCTGTATGTTTAAAATGCTGCCCATTGTCCATGAGTTTCTTCCCAGGAAAGACGCATCTACTGGGCAGACAGGTACAGATTCCACGATCACCGCTCACCACTAGGGCACCTATGAATAGTGCCACACTTTATTTATTCATATTTATTAAAGCAAATAAATATATAAATCACAGCTCCCACTCTGTTTTCTGTGATGGACCATAAATTCCTCTGTCATCAATTGATTCATTTGTTGCCAGCAACCTTGCTCTGACTTACATTCTCACAGCGAGGAGCCAGCAGTAACAAATCTATGTCATATGGAGAATTCACTTGTTTAGATGAGAAGCAACTTGTCACCACCTCTACCATAAACACAATCTACCTTTAAACTTAAAATGACTAGAAAACCTCAGCAATGAAGGGAGAGCCACAATCGATTAAGGGCAGATCCTAGATAGGCAAATGAAAAGAGCTCCTTACAGCTTCACTACCAACAGTGAAGCAACATTTTAATGAAAGAGTATTTGTTAGAATTGCAAACATTTAACATCCTGGTATGCAGCAATACCAGGGATACAACTAAAGCCTGCTGCAGCCTCTCAGTTTTCTACTCTTAAATGCAAATACATCAGTTCAGCACAAAGCCTGTTCCAGGCTTAGGAGATACTACACCAGCGCAGTTACCCAACACCACTCCAGGACTGCCTTTCATGCACCAGGTGCCCTGTCAGGGTTACCTGCACAGGGTAAGTTGAAACAGCCTTTGGCACAGCTCTGAGGAAAAACAGGAGCTTCGTTTGCCTGACACAAAAAAGAGACCATGGCAGGATGTAACACGGATGCAGACAAGTCCATCTGACCTGGTACAAATAACATGACGGGGAACAGCCTCCCTTAACTGATGGAAGTCTAAAGAATATGACATTACTAACACCCTGGACATCCAAAGTACAGTATGTTCAGTAGCAGAAAAGCTTTAAGTAGTGAATTCAGTTGTGGCTGCCAAGGGTATGCAGGCTTACGTGGGACCACAGTACACTAGTCCAAGAAAGCACCATGCAGACATGCTATATACATCATCCTCTCTTGCTTTGCTGCTATCAGGGGACCATGGTGAAGTTCTCTGCCGAAAAGAGGGTTGTGGGAAAGGAGCTTCCCCGTGAACAGAGAGGTGTTAGCAGGGGGCAAGTCTACTGGTCCAAGAAGGAATCATAATGCCTTGGAGAAGAAATAAATTTGGGGTGGGGTATTCTGAGCTTATTATGCGCTTTCAACCAGAAGGAAAGGATTCACCAGACCTAGGCAAAGCTGGCTTGCAATAAAGAGATACAAAATGAAAGGACCATATTAAAGTGAGATGGGGAAAGGGATAGATGAATGAGAGCCCAAGGCAGCTATGGGAAACAATTTGTGGTGTGAAGGAACAGGATGGTGGAAAGGAGCAGTTGAAGATCACAGTAAGTAGAAAACCATGAAGGCTTGCAAGAGGATACTCATTCTCTTGAAGACAGAAAACTGGTAAGTGAACACCATCCACAAGAGCGATCAGGAGATTCTTCGCTTCTATAGTCTTGATGATATGACAACCTCTTTGCAAATGTCGAAAGCAACAAAACCAGTAATTCCTCTACTGTCCAATCTTTGTGCTGAAACATAAACTTACTCTTTAGAGCTACCTCTACTTTCTCTTGTTCTTCTCTTTTTTCCTTCTTAAGCACCTTGGACAAACCACAAATGGCTCAAAAGCAAAGAGCTGGGAATGGTATTTAATCAAAGAGTCATCAAACATTGGTAGACTGAACAATGCTCCTTGAAACACGAAGCCATAATTGTTTTCCTCCTTTGAATAAGTCACAGCACATAAAGACGAAAGGCCTACTACATTTTCAGGAAATGTATTACTACTTACTTAGTGCACAACTTAAGATATTGAAAATGGCTAGAGTCAGGAAGTTTTTAAAGTGTGTGCTCTCAAAAGCAGAGCCACTTAAAACTGCCTTTTGCACATTTAGGACTAAAATAAAAGCGCACTCCATGGGCTATTGATTTATTCTGGCCAACTGCAACTTTAGAGAACACGTCTCATTATAAAATGCTTGTGGATGTCCTCCTAGTTCGTGGTTCATTTACAGATTATTATAGCACTGTTACTTCATACATCAGTGCTTCATAATAAACAAAAGTGTTGCCCTGGAGGGGCTTCAGTTTTATCGACATTTCTTCCAGTCACATTCTGTTTGAAGATGGTGAGAAACTACAGAAACTCCCTCGAGGACAACAGGCTTACAAGGGCACCCTATCAATTTTATGAAAGCCCACAAATCAATTTGCCCATGTGAGGCCAAATGATGAGTTCTCCTCCCAGCAAGAGGACTTGCAAGGCTGCAGTGTGTCTCATAATTTACCTATTTCTTTGAAAGATATGATTCACAAGGTAATTTCAAGCATACAAATGGCTGAAAGTGAAACATCCTATTTGACAGATGTCACATCACCAGCCCACATTTGACCTGAGCTCCCGAACTGAGTCAGTTTATGGTTCACAAGTTCTTGAGATTATTCTCCAAAACCAGTTTTAGGCTTTTTCACTAATGTCCACACAGTGCAGGGTACTGCTGGAGATTAGGGAGTTGTAATGTTTTTTAGCTGGTAGGGATCGCCACTGAGAGCTACTGCACAGGTGCAGTCTGTGATTCCTGTTCCAGCATGCTGGGATACCAGGAGTGGTGCTGGCACATCATCTGTCCTGAGCACAGCAGGGAGATAAGGCTCAGAGAGATTTTACCTAGGGTTATAAATTGTGGTGGAGACAGACCACATGTTGCCCCAGTTGACATCTCTCTCTAAAATTACAGCAAAAGACTCACTCACCTTTGTTAAGTGTTTTTACAGCCTAAGACAACAGGCATTACATAAATATGAAGGATTCATTCTATAATTAACATATGGACTGTCCTATAAAAGCACTTCACACCACTAAAAGCCTAAAGAGTGTACCTGGACAATTATTTTTACATCACTGCAGGGTTTTTAAATTTCATCCTGTTTAATTTCCAGCGAAAGCACTCCTCCCATACCCATTCTCTATTTAATTTTAGTTGTGGTCTAAGTGTTACTTCTAAGATGCAATAGATTTAAAAGTTAAGTGGCTGCCTTCCACGCAACAGCATAAATCATGTAAAAAATAAATCCAACAAAATTATAAATTCCAAATGACCCAGTCGTAAACCACAGCTGAAAATAGAATACAAGACACCCTTCACAGGTCGCTGTAGATACATGTTGCGTTGGAGCGACAGCAAATAAGCATGTATTTTATGGAACAACACAAACAGCAGTTTTTAATACAAATCTCAGACAGCAAAGTCCCCAAACTCCTAATTTTCTCCCATGATCCAACTGCTGCAGCCAGCTGCAGCAGAGAGAGTTTAGACTGAAATGCAAAAAGCTGCATCAGAAGAAATAATGAAAACTAGCATCAAACTATAAAGTGATAAGGCCCTTGTTCTTCAAGCCTCTTTGGGAGCTTTCACAAAGTACTCACACGGCTGCTGGTCCAAAAGACAGGTGTTGGTTTTTTAACTGTTCACCCACCTCACAGCCCTCTTTTAAGCAGTTTAGTAAGAGTAGATACATGCAGGCCAGCTCCATGGTTGCCTAAGCTGTATTACCTCCAAAATCATCTAGCAGTAGGATTCAATAAAGTCAGGGGAAAACATAGGAGATTTTTATTCAAACCTCTCCACAGTTTTTATACCAATATACAGTTGACATCTGTGTGTGCACACCCAAAGCACTGCTGAAGGTGAGGGTTGGAAAGGTCTGAAGAGATTTCTGTCAAGCACCTCAACAATGTAAACACAGGTACATGTGAGAGATCATATACTAAAACTGTATACTCAAATAATAACAGGAAAAGTTAATGCTTGTCCTAGAACACTGCCAAGGAACTTCAAGTGTCTCCTTTTAAGTGTCTGAAATTGAGCACCAGAAATGTGGCCACAGAAATCACCATTCACAATGCCTGTGCCTTTTCTGTATACATTATCTCTAGCAATATACAGATGTATTATATACATTAATTAACAACTTATTCCTGTTCTTCAAAAATAAGTTGAAAGTTTCATAGAAATGCCTTCTCCCTATGCATCCACTTTTCTCATTAGTCCATATATCCACTCTCACGCTACTACAGTTGGATTCAAACAGTTTAAACACAGCTCCCAGTGATGCCACATCATGTGCTAAGTGTTACACTCATCAGCCAGAAGCAAAGGCATAAAGAAGAGGAGGAGAAGGAAGAGATGCCACTTGGCTAGAAAATGAGCCAGGAATCAGATGCCAGCCAGGGAAACAAATTGACTTCTGCTGAAGAGGGTTGGGGTTTTTCATTAAAAGATTAAAAAAGCAGATTGTCTGGCTGAAAAATGAACAGGTGGTGACTCTACTTAAATTCTGTTTTGAAGCACAGCTCAGGTTCGAGAACGAATAGAAATGATTGCTGAACTGTAAAAACATACTATCATCACCGTCATCAGTGATACCCATCAGAGTAACAGCTCACTGTGAGTCCCCACCTTATAGTTACACCCAGACATGGTGATGCGAGGAAGTCTGCTGCAGCAGACAGATGTCCATAAAGAAAATCACAGACAATGACAGGTTGTGACCTGATGCTAAATTTCACCAAGCTGGTGTCTTCATGAATTCAAGTGGGCTTTAAAGAACAACTCTTTCCAAAACTCTCTGTATGTTTTTTCTTTACCAATGGCCAATGGAAGAATGAAAGGAGGAAGGAGTGGGGGATGGCAGCTCAGTGCATGTGCTTTTCTTCGAACAGGACAATGCTATGGATCTACAGTCAGATTAGCAGAGAGGGAATTTATTTCAAAGTAATGACCCAAATGTCCAAGAGTGAGATTTAGGTGTTTTGCCAAAATGCTCCATTTAAAAACTAAGATTCCATGCAAACTGGATTGACTAGAGGAGATTTTTGTCTTTAAACATCAGTTTGATCAGCTATGAAATAAGACGCCCAGTGTTTTAGCCAATGCCTGCATTATTCAGGATCTCGGGAGAGACATACACAGGTTGAATAAAGGACAACTATGCATGACAGACCAGCAGGCACTGCGTCTTTCTAACCACCAAGGGTCACTGTTGATTCACTCAGATGAGGAAACAGTGGGGAAAGTAATTTTGATTATAATAACAAGAAACTGACTTTGTCTGAGAAGGCCCTCTAATCCCCGAGATGCCTGTCAAGGCTTGATGATGCTGTTCTGGGGGACTTCCCGTGGCAATAGCACTCCTCACTGTAGGACACGATGCAGGTTAGTTGCAGCTGCCCTTACAATTACAAATTTCCCCTCAGTCATTTACTTCTCACTCCAGAATGAAGTGTGCTAGGCAAGATCCTTAACTTACACATGTCCACAGACACCATCAGCAACTTAGATATCTGACCTGTCATTCCCAATCAGCCATTAGCAAATCTCAACCTGGAATCTCTCTAGACTTTCATCTTTCTTTGCACAGGCTAAGCAGGTGTTACAGGACCCTTCTCTTTGTTATCACAGATGAGGAAAATTCCCTATTTTTTTTCTTGGGAATAGCCTTCTGTTGGTTTCTGACCTTTTTCTTTCTTTTAGGATAGTTCTCAAAGCTCTGTCCACTGCGCTAATAACAGCTGATTTCACTACTCAGGCTAACACTACCTTCCTTCTTGTTCAAAGAATTGCTATCATGTCATCACCTTATTTAACAAAGGAGGAAAAAATGATTTTAAGCACCAATTGACTCTGTCTCAAGCCCTCTGTCTTCAAATGGCCGGGGGAGAGAAAGAACTTCAGTGTTAACGAGACAATATGCTAACACACAGCCTAGAATGCTGCATTACCTCAGAAGGCAGCAGCACATCTCACGTACATGTAGTATTTCAGGAGTGTTTTTTTTCCTTTTTACAAAGAACAGTGTGCAGCCAGAAACCACACAAGTATGACTAATTTACAGATTCTGGAATAATCCAGCTGCTACACTGCAGCTTCACACCTGCAACCACGTGCTGCGGTCTGCAGAGGTTCTGCAGATGTCATTAGGCTTTAGACCTATGAAAAGTCCAGCTGCAATGAGCTCGTACCAGGCTGGGGAACTGGGCAGGATGCTGTGCAACGCCAGCTGCAGGTTGAGCCATAGCAGGGTCTCAACACTGCAAAGGTGAGAGAAGCATATGGGCGTACTCAGAGCTCTCAGCTGCAGATAAAGGCAGGCAGCATCAGCCTTTAGGAAACCTGCTGCAGGAATTGGTGTTAGTGTAAATGCAGCCACCTGGGATTGTGTCAGTCAATCAGAAAGATTGGCTGGATGAATATTCAAAGCCCAATACTCAGAGGACAGGAGGTAACCAAGCCTCTTTTGCTGTAAATCTTCAGAAGGAATATGAAGGCAGCAAGCTATCTTTAACTCTTAAAATTAAATTACACATTAATTAATCACATTAAGTATTCCCTGCATATTTGAGCTACATCTTACATCACCTATTTGCATCTCTGTTGAAATAGGGGACAACTCACCTATGGGCACAAAAATCCCATTTACCCACCATCAGCATGATAGCACCTTCGCTTCAGATCATCCCTTACAAAAAGGTGTAGCACGTTAACACCGGAGCTTCAGCACACAGCAAGTGCCCTCCACACATTCATATGCTTGCTTAATGCCAAGATCCTCTATGTCCACTAACGCGAATGCTCACGAAAGAAAACCAGATCCTTGAGTATGGATTGTATGGAAACTTAGCTGAGGAAAATAAGGAGGAGTTCTGGGGAGCCTGGGCCAAGCAACTGCATGATAAAACAAATACAGAAGTATAGTCTTGTGGATCAGTCTCTCATGCGGACTCACACCTGCAGTGCGAGTATTGAAACGTCCCTCTCCAAAGAGAGACAGCTGGCTACAACCTCATACCCAGAAATGGAGCGAGGAGCTCTGGGTCAGCGAGCCTTCCCTCTCAAGTCCTGCTGTGACATATTGTCTGTAAACTCTTTATCTGGGATTCAGAATTGCTCAGTAACAAAACAGCGCTTGAAAAGGAGCTCTGAGCCTGACAGTTCAGCATAAACCTTCCTTTAGGAAATAACAAAATAAAACGTGAGCAAGAAAAGAGCAAAGGCTTAATTAATTTGTATCCATTTACTAATGGCAGACAATTAGAACCACGTAACAGTCCAAGAAAGGGAGAGTATTTCTGACATTCTGACAAGGTTGTAGCTGACCTCAACCACAACGGACCTAAGTAAAGGAAGGGAAAATATTACTGTGGTAGTTACCACAAAGATTTGAAAGGTTGTAGTCAGCAGCACAGCAATACTCTGAAATATATGCTACTGAGGGACTGTCACCATAAAAGCTTCAGCAGTAAATATTGTCTCTGCAATAGCAGAAATTTTTTTGTGTTCATTGTCCAAATTGAATTTAAAAACAAACCCAAACATCAACCAGTTAGGCTGTCCTGGTTTGGTGGGGATAGGGTTAATTCTCCCCAGGCTCCAGCAAGGACACAGGTATTCCATCTCATGGGAGCCATGCTCACTCGATGCCGGGGGAGAGGGCAGGAAGTCGGGCTGGAGCATCCGGGGTCCAGTTGGGTGAGCGGCGGGGAGCAGTGGTTCCGTAATCGTGTTTATATATCCCTCTATCCATGTTATTGTTGTTGTTTTCTTGTCACCTTTGCTGTTCTGTTAAATTGTCTTTGCATCAACCCATGAGTTTTGCCTTGTTCTTCCAATCCTTTCCCATACTGGGAAAGCCCAAGCGAGCGGCACGTGGTTCTTTGTTGCTGTCCGAGGCCAAACCATGACATAGGCTACATACATATGCACACAAACACGCACACACTTAAATCTTTCATCAGTTGGGAATGTTTCCAGCTTTTGATGCTGTGTCTTGAATTAACATTCCAGTTTCTCTCTCCCTGAGTTACCCCAAAGCTCTAACAGATTGTGCAGCGCTTGTATTAGCACACATGTGGAACGAACAGAAGGGAAAGGTGGTGGTTACAGAAAGATGGCAAGGAACATAGCAAGCCCACAGTGGTTTAGGTAATAAAACAGAAAACAACTGAGGCCATTTGACTCTCTCACCAACTGTTGCCATTCAGCTTTAGCACAAGACTGAACCAAATTCTGCTTTTGCAGTCATAAACATGCAACTCTTCATCTTCACTGTGAATGGTTCACATGCACATGAAGACAAAATTGAGCCCACAATGATACAGAACGGCTGTGCTAGACACTGCAAGCAAACAACTGGACACATAGTGCTGAAAGATACATTTGAAAAACATATCCGTCATCATCCATCCAGTCCCATACTGTCCCAGCTGATCAACTGGTCTGCAACTGGCTGAAGCCTGCCACGAGTTGGTTCTCAAAACACATCTGAAAACAAGATCATCAATGAAGATACAAGGTTTGGCAGCTTCTGCCTCTGCACCAACATTCATCAGCTGAAGCAAGGAAACACATGCCAGTCATTCTGTGTAATAGAGTTGCCTTAACAAAGCTTTGTCAGAGCATCCATGTCTTTTGCTGTCAAAATAAATACTGACAGTCTCAATGCCCTTTATAGAGCTGCAGAGACATGAGCCTCTGGCAATATTTGATTCTGCTAATATTACCTCTTAAACTTATTTTGGATTTCACAACACATCTACGCAAGAAACACAATTACCTGGCAACATTATCAGCTGTTCTGGTGGACACTACCTTGCTGCTTTCTATGGAGGGAAGGGAGGAAATGAAAAAGTCCCAGAAATTACATTTGCTTTAAGTCTCCACAGCAGTAGGGCAACCCTCCTGATAAAAGCCAGTAAAATGTGCATCTACTTGGAAGAATGAAGGCTCAAGTCTCCACCTCCCACTGCAGACTACTTATGAAATTATGGTCCAACATTTATTTATTTATTTGTAATAATATGAGAGTGCTGAAACAGAAATCAATGGAAGAGTTCTATCTAACTTTGAGATCAGAAAAGCATTTTCTAAGGTTCCAGGAAAACAAAAACAAAACCAACAAACAAAAAACCCCCAAACCCAACCTACACATACCAGACTCCAGCCACGCACCCTTCACTGCTTTTGTGTAATTTTGTGTAAACATTCCAGTGGTGTTGAGGCAGTAGTTCATCAACTTGAATACAGAAAATTGCTGGTTGTTCAGAAAAACAGAACACAAACAGCACCTCTTCCTCTTTGCTATTCTGTTCCAGCATGTTTGCATCTTGTCTTTCCTTCTGTAAGATGTTTCTCCAGAGTAAATCAAACTCCAAGCTCCATTCAGCTCATAAACCTTCCACAAGATCATCGGCAAAGGCTTACACATAACATGAGCCATCTTATCTGGTGGATCATGCCTGCTTTAGGACCATGATAGCCTTAATGCATCTCCAGATGATTATGGTAAAGAAATTAGGAAGAGCCTCTTACTGAAATCCCTGTGAGAAACAAACATATTGATCACTCATTCATTTATTCAGGGCGCTCTGATGAAGGCACATGCTCTTTCTAAATAAAATGATCACCAAATCTGTTCATTAAGGCCTTGTATCAGGCATTGGGAATTGATAACTCTAAGCCATTTAAAAGTAAAATGCATCTGAACAAGAGAAATATGAGCGTAAAATCTGCTGCCTGCTAAGCACAAGCCCCTGTTTCCCCAGCAGAGTGTTTAGTGTTACTTGAGGCAATGCCTATGCACACCAAGGTGGGCAAATGTCTATGCTTACTGGGTGCCTGTCAGAAAAACTTACTGCTGGTTATCTCCTGGGCCAAATTCTGATTCGGAGAACTACAAAGCAAAAGTAATCAGTCAATATCCCAGAAGATCTATGAATGAGAGAGATAATTATAAGTCCAGATAGACCTGGAGGAGCCGTGTAAATGTATTACAAGCACCAAAATTTATATTAATACCTGGAGCTGACAAGGTCTCTTTTCTCATTTAATTGGCCGCTCATGACTAAGTTAAGTGAGTTCACGTGGGACCATGAGGTAAAAATGAGTAGCTCTGTCTAGCCTCAACACTGAATGCAATACAACACTAATATAAAGAGTCAATCTCCCAAGCACAGATCACTATATTATCAAGCATTTGCTGACAGCTAAAATAATTCAATTTGGGGGGGGGGGAACACACCCTGCAGCGCACAGACTGATCTCTGGACACTAATCTGGCAACAATCTTGCTAAGACATTTGCTACTGAAACCTCTTTCTCTTCTCTCCTGATAAATGCAGTCTTGTGCTACTTAAGGTTGGTTTAAAATGCTGCTGCAGAGATTCCTCCCCATCTTAAAGCTACAATCACAATAACTCCTATGATTCTCTCACCCATTCTCAGCTACTTGTTTTAACACTGAGGGTCCTTTCTGGCTTTATCACCACACTTACCCCCTCTATCACACACTGATCTCTCAGCTCCACTACATCCAAATCAGTCCATATCATTCAGCTGCAAAGCTCTTCAGGAACTGGTTTTGTCCTCTTCTCTCCCCTGGCAGTGTCTGCACTTAGAAATACCTGTTAAAAATCCTCATGGCCTCCTCCTGGCATTACAGATATCATCAGGTAGAAAGGCAAAAAGTAACCACAGACAGCAACCTGTGAGTTGTTGGGTATCTATAACTATATATAGTGTAGTCTCTTGTCATCTTCATATCCATTTATTGCCTCTGACTTGACTGCAAGTTCTTTAGGGCAAGGACTCCTTGATAATAAACCTTTTTAATACATTACTGATGTCCATGTGGGCTTCTAGGCACAACTGTGACACAAATTCTAAATGACAGTGGTAAGACAACTACTGGCATGAGCTTAAAAGCCAAGTTGAGGCCTTTACAAAAGTCTGGCCTCAGTGATAAATTTAGGTTTTTAAATAACCCATAGTCCCAAAGCACTCAAGTGACTCATCTACACCAATTAATTTATTCTTACAACACCTAGGCTAGACAGGAAAATTTAAGCTCCCTCACTTAATGACTTTGGGATATTGAGAATGCGCAAAGAGAGGGACTGAATGCAAGATCTGCAGCCTTTGATCTTAACCACAAGATTATACTTTCTCCCTTTGGGACCTACAGCCTGACTCCTGATCTCAAGTCACTCAACATCATGTTTAACAGACTCTCCTGATAATTTAAAAGTGGTATGCACAAGCTGCCTCCAAAGAGCAACATCACTTCTTACTCTTATGAAACCAGGTCAAAGAAAGTTGGAATGAGCAAGCACTACCCTGTGCAATCCAAAAGGAATAATGCATTTAAAATGTGTGTTACTTAAATCATCAAAGGCAGGTGTGAGCAAAAACCTCAGATACAAAGTATACATGTAAGACTAGGAGAGAGGGTAGAAAGATAGATCTGAAATATTTATTTTCATCTTTAAAGCACATTAACTCTCTTCCTGACACAGCAAAAAAAGAAATTACCCTTTTAATTTATCCTCACAGCACAGTATTAAATAGCAAAGTTTTAGCTGTGCTATACAGATGAAAAATTGACATATATTAACTTAACTAAACATAAAAGAGTGAAACATCCAGCGAATTAAACAGCCCATCTGGCTGAGTACTTTTTGAAGCTATGTAACAAGATGAAAAAGCAAATAACCACTGAAACAACACATTGGGGAAATTCTGTATCGGAACAGCCAAGAACGCTGGGCAAAGGATAGGGGACCTCAACCCTCAGCCCTTGGCCAAAGACTTAGAGCTGGGTCCAGCTGCCACTTTCCCATAGACCTGACCCAAGTCAACCATTTATAGAGTACAATTTCTCAAAGGAGTATAATGTTATTTCCTTTCTGTCTTGCCCATCTAGATGCTAAATGCTTCAACATCACTTACAGTGTTTGTAGGGAGCACAGTGCAATGAGATCCTGACTGGGAATGAGGCCATAAAGCCATGTCACGACATGCGTGATAACACCGTTAAGTCAAAGCAACAGCAGAATCCCCCAGTTCTCACAACTACGTACATGCATAATTATAGTTTGCAGTGTATTTGTACAATCCAGGTGGGTGCCCAAACATCTTAGGGTTAATTATAAGCACTGCATTAAGACAGCCTTGCCTACAATGTCAAGACCGTGTATGAGTGCTATGAAATGCTAAGACACTTTTCAAGAGGAAAATGGCATTTGCAGTGAGCAAGCATAGGCAATATGCAAGACCTTGTTACAATCAGGCATCTTGTAACTGTTCCTAGACAACTGTGCCTCTAGTAATACGAGCCAGCAACTGCATGTAACTTGCTGAATGCTACTTAGCAATACACTTCTAACAGAAGTTATCTAAACAAGTTTCAAGAAACACAATGAAGTAACTTATTATAAACAGCCTCTTCACAGTGCAGAGTTATAAATTAGGAATCATGAGTATTTACTCAAAAAATCGTAATTCTGCATGTCTGTGTAACAGGCAACAACAACTGCCTGGGATATGTATTTATGATACAGTGTAACCTTGTTGCCAGCATAGAATATATACATTTAGAAAAGAAGCATCTGCAAAAGATTTCAAGGGTCATGACTCCTCTTCAGCATATATGACTGTAGCCAGAGGAACTTACACAAGTTACTGAAGAGACACCTGTGCCAGGCAGGAGGGGAGTGCAGACACGCTCACCCAGCAAAGACCCTTGTCCCACACCTGTGATGTACACAGTTAGACAGTCTTGGGAAACCACCACCTTTTTGCAGGGCACATTAAGCCACATGACTAAAGACACAGCCACACCAACACCATGATGTGACCTCCAAATCCTGCACTACTTCAGCCAGTGTCAGCTTAGATTTGTGCCACTGTTTTGGATGCAGAACTCGTGGTTCAGCTTTAATAAAATTGTGCATTAATTCTGTCCTTTCCTTGAACACAATGAATGCTCTGGAAAAAGAACTCAAACATAAAATAGAGCTTCCCTTTACTGTAAAAATCCATGTGAAAAAATGAACTCTAGGGTTCAGAGGCTATACCAGCCTCTTCCCTTCCAGAGAGAGTCAGCTTGCACCACAAGGTTAAAATGACTTAAGTTCAAAACCAACATGAACTATAAGAAACAACAGACTTACTTGTATTTGTTTGCTAGTATTTAGGCACTAAAGGCATTGAAATGGTTAACCTTATGTGAAAGGCACTCCTCCTGGAAAGCTCCAGAGTGTCTGACTACACAGAAATAATGTCCAGAGATTTTTGGTTGTTGTTTGGTTTTTTTTTTTCCATAAGTATAGTCTAGTGGGGCTGAAAACTGCCATTGTAGAGGAGAGCCTCTTTGAAGAGGCTTCAGACTCTTAACTCTGCCACGCTGCTGAGGAAGTGAATGGAACTGGGGGACTTCAGTAGGTGGTTCATTTTCACTTATTTCTAAACCAGGTATCACTTCTGCCTCCTCCCAACTTACACATACTGCGCATTTGGATTCCACAGTGAAGGAACAAAGCCCAATAGAATGGGAAAGAGAAAAAAATATAAGTAACAGAAGTGAGAAACTGTTCTTTAAAACAAAGCATAAACCAACCCAAACAAAATCACTTCATCAAGCGCCTCAAAAACAAAGGGCTCCAACTTAGCAAAGAAAGCAAAACCTTGAAACATTCAAATGAAATCCTCATCTGGGCAAAGTTCACTGCGGTTTTGTCAATGACATCAACAGGGTAATCAGGATTAGTTCCTCTGTGTGTTGAAATACACTAGCCTTATTGGGATGCTCTTCACTGTAAGAATTCCAGTTAGCTCTGGGGAAATCTAATCTAAATTCTGCCTCTGTGCATCACAGAGGTAGCAACAGCAACAAAAGAAAAATGCAGCATTTCAAAAGATCCACAACTCATCAGAACAACCATTTCTGCTGAAATCTTAGTGTTTAATAAAAGCAAACTAATGTTGAGAATATTTAAAAAAAAAAAACTAACACAATACAGGATTCAAGTCATTCCACCCCACAGCATTTCCAGAAGAAAGGGGGTTTTGCTCATTTTTCATTTTTAAATTACTTTCCCTTATTTTAAATTCCATACTTTTTTCTGCCTATTACATTTACTTCAGGTGTCAGAATCTAAATTAAACATTTTGGGTTTAAAATTTGAAACAAAGGAGTACGTACTGCAAGTCAAATATCTCCCTATAAACACATGTGAGGCTACAGAACTTTCCTTTACAAAGTCTTTCAACATTTTTAGGTTTTACTCCAAGGCAGTAGGAAGCAGAATTCTTTAAAAAATTCCAAATGCTGAAAGTAACTGGCCTTCCACCCTCCACATGGTTATTTCCACATCCCTTTGCATAAAGGTAATTATGGGGAAATCCCTCAAATCCATAATTTAAAGATTTTTTTTTTTCTTTAACTAATGGTATATCTGAACTCACACAGACAACACTACAAAGACAATTCATACTAAGGCATCTAAGGCTCAGAAGACGAAGTGTTCAGTTTCCTTGAGTTGAGCAGCCCATGAAAGCTCCAAGGGGAAACGCCACATTTAACAAAATAAACAAAGCTGGCAAATGAGAATGCTTCACATTCAAGCAGAAAAATTTAAATAAAAAACCTACCAAACAAACAGAAAGTTAATCAACTAAATTTAAGGTTTTGTGTTACATTGCAACTGGTCTGTCTCAGAGATGACTGTTTCCATCAGCTGTATGTAAGAGTAATTAGGACTGCAGTTAGTAACGAGCACCTCAGCAGCTGTCGCTTTGTCCAGATACACACTGTATAAATGCCCATAGAGAAACATGGCAGTGTTATCACAAGCTGCCTGTCTGAAAACACCACACCTACGCAGTCCCTGCTCCCATTCAGACATGGATTATAGCCACACAGATTGACAAGTAACCTCAGGAGGCAGCACAAGATAGCACAACGTGTTGGCAGTCAGCAAAGCTACAGCTACAGCCAGTCCAAAGTAAACAACCCTTAAACATATAAAAACATGAGTGTTGAGTCCTTTAACACTGTTTTGTTATCCTAACAAATCCACATCTATGAGGCTGCTCAATTTTATTTTTTATATATAAATACATACATATTCTTAGATTAAATACCTAAAGAGATCAGGAAAGGCATTGTGGGAATAATCTAACATAAGACCTTGAAAGCTGGCATTCAGTGTGCTTATCACTGTGGGTTTATGATTCATAAATTTGGTGTGGTGAAAACTCATTAATCACCTTTTCAACAACTCTCCTCACTAACCCTTAGTACATGGAACTAATCACTTTTTCTCAGTATATGAGCTTTAGCCATAGAAAATACATATTTATACAAACTATTAATTAATCCCTTCTTGACATCTACTTTACCTGAAACATCTGGCATTTTTCTTTCTTAATCAACACAGTTCCCACAGGCTTGGTGTTTTAAACACAGTTATTTTAAATAACTCCAATTGTCAACACCAAGTCATGTTTCGTGCCTTTAGATGGCTGCAAATATAATTACTAGAGACAATCCATCCATTGCTAACCCCTGAACATGTCTACTGAGGCACAGAGGCTCAGAGAGGACATGCATTCCTCTGCTCCTTGCCATCTTCTGCATACCTATACTCATCTGCAGGACTGTTACAAAAGAGCACAGCAGACTGCTTCAAAGCCATCATGGGATATGAAGTCATCTGCTTTATACAGCTCTCAGTAGGCAGCATGCATACAGACTAAGCAAAAAGAATCTTCTCCTTCCTATTCCTTGTCAGGAAATAAACTCCTGACAAAGGGATCACATGCTGTAAGAATACCTGTTTTATTTTATCCTCTATTACCAGAGATCAAGGACTAAGGGAAGAAGGATGAATTTGGGGTTTTTTGCCCCAAGAAGAAAAGGTTCCCTATAGGTCTGGGAACGGCTACCACTGTTCACAAAAAAATCTAGTGTATAGCTTTTTATACATTGATAGTCCAGTGTTTCAAGCTGACCTCAGCCCCTGAACTGGGATAATCCAACTTTTTTCCAGTTCAAGGTGCAAAGCAGGTAAAGCAACCAGACTCAAAAATGCTGAGGAAGTCTGGTATCCAAAGGGCTACTAAAAGAAAAAAAAAAAAAAGCTGCACATTTCCAAATTGGACTGGGGCTTCCAGGGCTATACTGACGATTTCAACCCCAAGATACTCTGGTGTAAGAGCAGTGGCTCACCAAGCAAACAGGTATGGCAACAGGAGGACAATGGGAGAAAAGGCAGGGCTGGGAGCTGCCAGGTGCAAAAGCAGGTCAGTCGCTAGAATAATAGATCCAGTCCCAGAGCAGAGAGATTAGAAGCTAGATGACATTGCCTCTGTACCCATAGGTGGCGGGGAACAGTCAGACTCCTGCATTTGCATGAATGCTAGCAGGGTGCTAGGCAGCTGCAATACCCAGAGTCTGTAGTAGAAACAAGAGTGCTCTCTACCTCTTGCTTTCATAGAGAAAAAGTTCTCCCACATAGTATAATGCTGCAGTGCTTGCTAAAGCTCCCTCTGTGGGGACCTTGGTGTTGGCTTTTCCATTACACACAACTAAAAGTGTTTTCTCACCTCTGACACTGAAATGAGTCCTATTTCTAAAACAGCTGTCTTGCACCATTTGTCACTTAAGAGAAAGACCTGAATAAATGGAGAGTACATTGACCTACGGCTAAGAAAAATGTTGCTAAGACACACAGCTTAATTGCATCTGTCAAAATTGCATTTGTGCTCACTACACCTGATGAATCATCACCACACACTTTCTGACTGACAGACTGAACTCTTTAAGGACAACAGAAGTCTTGGAATTCAGACACCTAGAAAAATCTTTAAATAAAAGTCTACAAATAATAACAAATGCATTACATGGGTCCCCATGCAGGTATCTTGGACAAATTCCATGTCATGGGACTAAAATCATTATGCTTACAGTCTTTCTGAAGTTTCATAGAAGGGTCTTAACACTTCCTTCTTCCCACCCTTCAAACGTGTCTTGTATCATGCAAAATGGTTATCATAGCCCCCCTCCCCAACTACATTTCAGCTATAAAATAAGCAAATTTTACTGGCTTGTATTTATTTTGTATCTGGTTACGTTAATACTTGCAGTATGTGATCTGTGATTTCATCAGCAGGATTAGGAATATACAACACATCATCTGAGAAATAAACTACACCGGTCACTTCATGATGAACTTTCTTGCGAAAAAAAGCCAACTTAATGTTTAAAATATGGCAATTCTATGAATCTTGTAATGGTGTTACAATGGAGTTTTGCAAACCTAGAACTCAGAATAAGGAAAACCATACGTGTATTTGTCCCAGCTGCTTTGACTAAATGTTTCAGTCAAAATTGGATACACTCATCACAGCAGAACTCTGGATTACTTCTTTAAGCATGATTTGGTTTTCCAGGTACAGCTTTGTAAACTGGATGCCACCACAAAAAAGCATACCAGAATACACCGAAGTAGCAGGGACTTCCATTACGATTAAATTCAAATGTCTGTCAGTTCTTTCATCATTTTTTTCTTCTCTCTTCAATCTCATAAAGGTTTGCCTACAGTCTTTAAGAGTCTACATCAATATGTAGACCTGGGCTATACAAACCCCAAATCCCTGTATAATGTCTCCTCCTGGCATTCCACCTTAGCTTAAAGGCAGGTTCGGTCTACAAGTTTCCAGGGGTTTATGTGAAATGCAATTACATTTCCATGAAGGTGAAGGAGTGTTCTACGTTACACTTGAAATACCTTACAGTGTGCGGGAATTATTCAATTCTTTTCAACCAGATCTTGGTCAAGCTACACTTTATTACTGATCTGACTGCTTTCAAGTATCCTGCTTCTGCAATAAGCCATTTCACACAGCATGTTGACATGGTTTACATGTTAAGTAAGGCTCTAACCTTTATTTTTAAAGTGCCCTTGTACTCTTGATTGAGGAAAAATGTCTTTCCTTAAGAATCAATTTGCATCAGTTCTGCTCTTTTGCTGATGAAAAAAAAAAGTCTGTGTGAGGAAGAAGTTAGTTTACAGCCACAGCTCCTTCTCTTTCACAACAGCGCAAGACTCTTCCATTTTTCCAGAGAAAGCCACTTAATTGACAAGTTCCTGAAACTCATATTCCACCTACAGCAGATAATACTTTGCTTTACCAGTTGCAGTAACTGTGATTGCATGTATGGAAAGACATCCAACATTAATGTTGATATCCTGATCAAAGAACTCTGCTTTGGTTCATTGTGTATGACTAGGGAAAATCTTTTGATTCTTGCTGGATGGCAGATGCTAAATATTTTCAGTAGAATTTCACACCAGCAAGATTTTAATTATTGCAGTTCTTCATTTGCTAGATTTCCTGATGAACTGATAGGCAGACTCTCATTTATTCCCAGCTGAACAACCAAAATGTCAACTAGGGTTGAGACAGCAATGCATACAACTTCAACCCTGAAGTGTGCTACACTAGGGTTTTTTTGCAGACACACATACAAAGACAGCAGATCATCTCTGCTTCTCTGTGCAAGAGAGAGGAGAGTGACCCCATATGAGACTGATCACCATGAAGTACTCAAATTATATCATGCTCATAGCAATGCCTTGAGCTAAGCTACTTATGTGGGTCTTACAGCTAACACTAACCTTTGCAAAAGCAGAATGCTTTAGGTATGTCAATCAAGCAGACAGACTCTCTCATAGAGTCTATATAATGTGTACTATAACTACAGTACACGAAGATGCACTTTCATTTGGTTAATCCCACAGAGGTGCCCCATCAAACTAAACAAACATCCAGGGTACTGGACAAGCTGGTAAAACCTCCCTCAACACTACTGCAACTTCCCAGGCTTCTTTCACCTTGGTATCAAGGTATCTAGATGCCATGTCTCTGCATGGACCTCGTCTGGAAGACTCAACTGCTCCTTAAACCTTTCTTGAAAGTGATCCTTAAGTTTTAAATTTAGTTAAGCAGCTTTGCTTCAGACTTACTCTCAGCTGTAGTTGTTCGATTTAGTATGTACTTTATTCTTCATGTTACACTGACACAGGAATTTTTCACTTGAGCTCAACGTCCGGTTGTGGTAGAATCAAATTTTGTGCAACTTTTGACATGAAGGGTCAGCAACTGAGCTGAAGGACTCCTCCAGGTCAAATTACACCTGTGACACACAGGGTACTAACTCAGCTCCTGAAGTTCTGCTCTTGGCAGCAGCACCTTCCAACTCTCATACGCACGGCAGGCAGGCTGGTGTAAATTGTCTCATGCATAATAATGTATTGATCTCTGCCTCAGACTTTTTGCCACCACAGGAGACATGATGTAAGCACCTAAGTCATCACCGTCTGGCACCTCTGATTTTATTACAAAATGGCTTGGATCAAGGAAGCCATCAAATTGGCTAATAAAGACTCTGAGCTGTGCAGCATAAACCATGAAAATGGTCATTTTATGAGTGCAATGATTATCTCCAGGCTAGACTGCTCCTGCCGCAGGAACTTGTTTCCTAGGCGTTGATATAAATTGGGATTCTATCTTTTGCCCCACAACTTCCCCAAAGCTGCCCCACGTGGCAGCAGAGCAGCAACCTCATCATGTGCTATTTGCTTACATCAGTGAAAATCCTCCTTGCCAAGGCAACAGCTACCAAAAGCTGTCACAGATGCTGCTGGTGCAGGATTACTAAAACAATTCCTGAGCAGTACCCTTAATGGGGAATGGTGAGAATTAATTAAAGCATAAAATAATTAAAAGGCAATTAAGAGCAATAAGAAGTTTCTGATCATTTTACCCTACATTTAAAATGCAAGATATGGGGGAGGGGATTATCCAATCTCCATGGTTTTCAAATGGCTTTTAGAAAATGAAAGAACAAAGAAAATATTAGACAAAGATGTGTAATAAAGGCTTCAACAAAGCAATCAAATTATGGACTGATATAAAAGAGATAAATCCACACGTTTCTCATGCAAATAAAAATATCTATCTCACCTATCTCATTATATAAATGAAACACAGTAAGTCCTGGGATACAAATGCATATATAAATGCCCTGACCATTGCTTTCAAATAATCCCTTATTCCCTTGACACTCATTTTGATGGCCTGGGCTCACGGCATTTCGAAAACATAATTATTTCAAAGGAAATGCGTAGCTGGAGCAGGAAACATTCTCTAACCTTAAAGAAACACCTTGTGAGCAATTCAGTTTAAGATGATTCTTTCCTCCTTCTCAGGAAAAGAGAGAAGTGATTGAACAATACTTTCTAATAAATTTTACAGCAATAACTCAGCACAACACTTTTACTGTTACAATGAGCAAGCCATTGAAAAACAAATCCTCTCAGTTTCATTACATTAAAAAGGGAATTTTGATGAAAATAAAATACTTTTCTTTAAATCATGAAAATCAGGAGGGGTTTTGTTTGTGGGTGGGTTTTTTGTGGTGCAAGTCTTCTTGTTTGGTTGGTTTTTAATTAACACAGCTCTGCCTACTACTTAAGCACTGTGATACCGGAAACGGCAATTCATTTGTAGGAACAAGCGTATGCCAGGCCTTTCCAGCCACATAGCTCAGGTTGCTTTGCTCTGTATTCCATCCTTGCTCCTGAAGTGTATGTGGTAGAGCCCATAACGGTACTTGCAAAGTGAGCGTGTGAAAGGAGGGTAGAGGACATCCTAATTGCTCTTGCTCCCTGACCCTGTCATTGACTAATACCTCAAATAATATATGTTCACTGAAACCAAAGACAGGAATGCTTTTTCCTTAATGAGACTGACAAGCAGGCAACTCCTTGTCCACCTTCTCCTTCCACAGAGCAAAGGGAGCCTGCACTGATAATGCAGCTCCTGACAGTGATGATCTGCATCATCCCCAGGTATTATTAGCCAGGTCTACATTTGCACCTTTTTGCAAAATGGGGCAGGCCAAACACAATTCTAGTAGAAGAGGAAAATTGCAAGACAGGCTTGGCAGCCACCAAAACAAAGGACAAGAGAATTTTGCTAAAATAATTAATTAAAAGCCTGAATTGTAACATGTTTGTCTTTTCCTGCGATTTACTCGGATTACAAACTCAAGACAGTCAGCATCTCTCCCCTCCTACCTTCACAGGCATCAAGCACCAACTGGTACAGAACATGATTTGTTCAACACAACACTACCTCTAACACAAACAATAAAAGACGTGCTCTGAATATGAACCTGTGATATACAGAGCTAAAGACAGGAAAAGAAATAAGAAAGAAATAAGATGCTTATCAAGTTTATGAAATTGATTATTTTTCTCACGTTGGCTTTGAATACAGGTATGAAAGAAATAAAAACAAGCAAAACATGCACCTGTAAAGTAGTTTACATTCACAGTGAACAAACACCTGGATTTTTAGATGAAAGAAACCAGATAAAGGAAACCATCCTGGGAATAAGCTGCATAACACCCCTACAGAGCCCCTTCCTCCTCATCCTTGCCAGCACCCTTTCACCACACTCCTTTTCAATCCTGCTAACTTCCACCCAAGAAAACGCTGATCATAAGTTAAACCCAAGCTGCTGTAGCCTTTTCACTCTTCTGTAACTTCTCCTCCTCCCGGAGGGAACAAGTCCATTGAGATCATCACCTCTCCAGGAGAGGAGGTATCCTGCAGTACGCATACAGCAGCTGACACATCAGGCCTCAAACTAGTTTGGATCTTAGACAATATGCTTTTAAGAATAATCATTCAGAAAGTCAAAACCCACAGAGCAACACTTGCAGAGGCTGCCATCTCTTGGATTTAAATCAATCCCTATCATCGCGTTTCAGAAAAGATTCCATGGCAAAATTTGTCACAGATACTTGCTATGTGGGGTCCAGGACATCATTTTTACAGAAGCTAGAAAGAACTCGAATTGGTCTTGAAGTCAGGTTTAAAATAGGGATCGAGTGACAACTAGTGGAGATTTTCATAAGTGCACCTCCATGGATTTCTCTGCACAACATAGTCTGCATCAAGATCCTATTTCATTGAAATAAAACAGATGCAATCCAATTACGTAGAAAAGCTTTCCAGAAGACACATGTGAAGACATAGGGAATGTGAATGTGCTCACGTGACTCTAAGCTATTTCTTACCAACCTGGTAAAGCTGCTCATATACATTCACAAACCAAGTAACTAGAAACAGAAGCAGCCATCCCCACAGGAAAACATAAGGGAAACCAGCCCACCAGCCGCTCCCAAATAATGAATAGGTGGAAGTGAAGATGGAAAGAGTCAGAAGTTAGGAAAAAGTAGCATGACCTTCCTCCTGATGCATCCCTTTCCTTAAAGTGTTCCAGCTGACTACTAGAAGCTTATGGCTCCTCAGCTAGAGGCTGGGATTGAACTACTCTATTTAATACTGCATGAATCTCTAGTCTGCATATGCTTTTAGCTTCAACAACATGATGTAGCAATGGATTCCACAGCTCCATTCTGCAGGAAAATACTTTTTCATTTATTTAAAAAATACTACTTATTTAATTAGATGGTTTCTAACACCTGATTTAAGAGACAGTGAAAAATCATTCCCTAGTTTATCTTCTCATCCTTCTTCATGATGTCATTAGCCTTCTCCTGCAACCTCTCATTTACCTCTTTTCCAGGCTAATGAGTCTAGAAATTAAATGAATTCTTGCACAGTAGAAAAAAAATTTAATTTTATTTGCCTTTTTAATTTCCATCTAACATGGAGCTAATGCTTCCAAAGACTTATTAGGAGCAACTTTTCTAAAGCACTATCAGTTGAGGTATGACTCGTCATCACTACCCTAGCATAATTTGTGTGGGTTTTGGTAGGGAGGGGAGAAGGTTGTTTTCTTTTTACATGCAGTACTTTGCATTCACTGAGGATATATCTTAACTGTCATTTTATTACCTGGTCACTCAGTATTGAAAGAACCTCTGCAACATTTTAAGTTGCTTTTAAGTCTGGCTACCCTGATTATTTTTATAACATCATCACGTTTTATTAGTACCAGGCTCTACTACTAACTGCAGCTCTAATATAGCCATCAAAATATTAGGAAAATAACTCTCCCGCACAAATGTCTAGGATCAAACAAGGTCAAGAAATTGCATCAGGGCCTTTAAGGAAGTTTTTGGAATTTACCCTGCTCAGGTTTCCTGTCCAAAGTGCTGCGGTCCTGGTGCATATTCATTGAGAAAGCTGTGGCCAATGTTATTATAACAACTTCCGAGTTTGGTAAAAGGAAAAAAAATGAGTGAAAGATGTCAGAAAAAGTTCCAACTATACATCTGTTTCAAGAATCCTTAATTAACATTAGTCATTGCCTGTCACAGGGAGCTGTTTCTTTAAGGTGCTCTAAATAACTGCTGAAAGGATACAGAGAAAGCTGTCAACTTTTACTACTATTGTAAGTCTCCTCTTGAGCATATAAGTGCCCTGTCTTTCAAACAAGTACAAAACTAAGTTTCTGCTCCACCTGACTGCAGAAGAAAGCCTAGCAATACTAACCCCAAATGTTCATAAAGCAGAAAACAAATTAAAACCAAAACACAACACTATGAAATAACCTCATGATTTAAAAAAAAAAAAATCTCCTGCTTTTGAAGGTATGACTCATCATTTGACTGCTTGTGGATCGGCTGTATCATCACAATGAGACTAGCAAATGTGTCAATTAATTTATTAATATTTGCAGCTTCAATTTTCATGGCAGGCAGAGAGATATGAAACACTGAACAAGAAAACAGTTTAATCTCTCTCTAGAACACTTCATGTTTTTAAATCATCTCTCCATTCAATCGACATACTGAATGCAGCCTGCTCAATACATAAATGCAATAAATTAATGTGAGCTACAGATAAGATTCAGATTTTGCAGAAGCTACACTTTCTCAGGAAATAAAGACTTCTTAGCTATTCCCCGAAATGCCCAGAAATATTTTCCAGACATGACTCCAAGTAGCAAACAACGCAGCATTGTTCCCCTAGACACAAATATAGAAAATGGGCACACAGGCATTTGTGCCCACTTGTTCAGCCCTCCCAGAAGGTAATGATATCACTACAATGTCTCAGTGGAGATACTGAGGAATGGGTATCACTACGGCTAGGATCGTGATGTGGGGTTGTCACTCAGACACTGATGGGCAGATTTGCCAGCATGGGGGAATCACAAAGGCAGATTTGGAAGATATAATGACCACAGCCACTGCCTTTCCACTATAAACAGCATGCTAGGGCATCTGGAGATAGTTTGTTGTTCAGATAGAGGCATTTCTTCAGGGTTTCAGTCAGAAAATTTGCAGAGCTCCAGCAAGCAGTCACGCAGCCCATGCCCACGCGTAGCTAGTTGCTTTCAATACTTACAATTTCACAACCTACTGTTAACTAGAAGTAGAGGGTTACATGACTGCGTGCCTGGTGTTCAAAACAGGATCAAGGACCTTGCAATAAAGCCACAAAGCACATGTGACTGGATCTTGGTTCTGCATCATTTCTTTTGGTACAGCTGCTTGGTTCTTCAGGCTCACCAGGCTGTAATCTGTTTCTGTGATTGCTCACCTAAACAAGTGCCTGAATTGTGACTGTATCAGTGAACCACGCTGATATAAATCCTGCTCCCCTAGTCTTCCTCCTGGCTGTCAGGAAAGACTGAGCTGATGATCTTTGTCTAGCTGGTTGCACACCCAAAGCACCCACTCAGTTCCACAGAGGAGGGCCAGCTGCCTGTCCAGTGCTACAGGAGACAAAAACAAGCCATAAAACAACAAGAAGCAATAAAGTGACATTCACATAGTTGGGAGTAGAAACCACTGGAAAAAACGTGGACAGAAAAGCCAAACACACAAAAAGAATTTGCAAAAATATCGACAGGACATAAGGTAAAGAGAAGCACAGAGAAAACCCACTAGTAACTAAGAATTTACAAGGAAGGACAACAGAAGATGGGCCAGATAAGCAAAGGACAGAGTGACATGCCACCCCTTCACAAAAGCAATACTGTGGGAGTTTTAATGTAGATCGAGGACAGCCACAGTCACTCTTTTATACCACGAGAGAAACGTGCAAGACCAGTGGGCACAAAGGTTCTGCACTACAGCAGCTTGGTCTCCAAGGCACAGCTAACACTGCAGCACTGATTAGCATCAGGTTGCTAAAATATAAAGTGATCATTGTACAGGTGAAAAAAAACGGAAGACTCCTGGGAATACATCTAACCAAGGAACAGAACGATCCTTATCTCATCAAGCAAAGTAAACAGAGCAGCACAGATTCACTGAGAACGATAGGCAATTAGAGGTACAGCCAAAACCTATTGAAAATCAATGGAAAGATTCACAGTCCCATG
Source organism: Rhinoptilus africanus (assembly GCA_013400135.1). Classification (NCBI taxonomy): domain Eukaryota; kingdom Metazoa; phylum Chordata; class Aves; order Charadriiformes; family Glareolidae; genus Rhinoptilus; species Rhinoptilus africanus. Next base: position 148,054 of record VXBO01004315.1, read on the forward strand.
CAGATCCTCAATCAGACCCTAAATTGTGATGCACGTATATCAATAACAGAGCTCGATATATCATTTTGTCATACTAAAAGGAAATAATTCCCAGAATAAACAGAACTACAGTCAGCTAAACAAAAAGCATTAGAAGTAGATTCTGGCTCTTCTTGGGGAGTACAAGCATTGGGAGGGGGTATAATACACCGTGTCCTGTAAACAAAGATTTAAAAAAACCTTCCGTGTGAAGCCAGCCATAAGAAACACATGGGTCTAACATTAGAGTGTTTATTCAATAATTCTACTTCAGAGGCTTTATAAAGTATACAAACAACTGAGGCATATAAAACATAATGAGATAAAAATAAGTCCATAAAATTGCCTGCAACAGAGAGGAAGGGAGAAAAATTCCCTTTTAGGGACCCTTTGGTTGCTATTAGTACTGAAATCACAGCTGGCACTATTTCTCTCATTAATGAGGAAACGTGCACTCCCTCTTACGCAAAATTTACATTTCACTGTGCTTTTGGGGGGCAAGAGAGGAGGACAGAGCTGAATCAAAATACAGTGACCAGCGGTGGAAATGCTGAAGGAACAGTTGAGCATTTAACCCACAGCAGCATCTCAGAGTTCCTGCATACTTTGCTAAGAACCTTACCAAACAAAGTGGGTACACAGCTATATCGTCCCTGCCCCAAAGGGCTTGTCATTTAAGTCCCCAGGAGGGCAACAGACTCAGACAGCTGAGAGGGAGGCGTATGAAGGAGACTGTCATGATGGCACCATTTGCCAGCTCAAAGCTTCTTAGCAGGGCAGCCCTTACCAAACTCTGAGGAGAGCTGAGCAGAGGCAGCCTTGCTGCTGGAGGGACAGGAGCAGAGTGGGTCAGCAGGGACCACGTCAGCCCCAGCAGGCAGTGCTCTCCCACCCTCCACACCACCTCCCTAAGCGCAACACGGTACTGCCATGTGCAAAGAAAGGGGAACACGGATGGCTCCTGCCGCTCCCAGCAGCTGCTCCCTTGAGCAACTGCTTCCAGGGCCATGCCTGGAGCTGGCTCTGCAGGTATTCCCCATGCAGCAGCTGCCTCATCATCTCCTAGCTTGTTGCTGGCAGAGGAGGGAAGACTGAGAATAAGAAAAGTTGTCAGCTTTGTTGACCTTTAACCAGGACTCCTCTTGGACGCCAGATGTGACATAGAAGAAAACATGAAGGAGACTTTGTGAAAACACAGCAAATGAGCACTCACGACTGACAGAGCAGATGGGGGGTGATGTCTCACTGCTGCACTGGACAAGATACGGAGGGCAGGGGTAGGATATGAAGAGCTGACAATGAAGATGAGTACTTTGCACTTGGGTGGTGGAAAAGGAAGCCCCGTGAGGTGGCAGAAAAAAATGTTCAAAGCAGTAGCCCATAAATACAGTATTTGTAACCACAGTCTTGGAACAGGAAAAAAACATACAGCTCTGACAGACAATGAACTGTCTCAGGAGCCACACAGACTAGAGTGAACTGCACAGCTAGAAATTTTGCAGATCACTGTTGTAGAACTGTGCCCTGGAGCCTTAACTTTGGAAAACCTAGGAGGACTGCATTTTAAGTTATGTCTAAGCTTTCAGCCAGCCAGCCACAATGGACTAGAAGGGCACAGCTGCCTTCCAGGCAGCCACTAACAGCATTTAAAATCTTTGTTGTCCCTCCTAGATATAGAAAAGAAACCAACCTACTTTTAACTAATTTGCAATTAGAGTATGGTCTTCAAAGTTCATGTTCTAGCCACTACTCCTCCATGCTCCCCATTTGTTTCCCAGGGCTGAACAGAATGAGGCTTAGAAACTAGTCCATCTGATTCTTAACTCAAGAATCCTTGGTCAGGATGAGAGACAGTTCAAGAAGCGTAAGAACAGCAGAAGTACAGTCTTTGCTGCTGCTTATTAGTGACATGACTACCATATCTTGGCAGCTCTTCATCCAGAGATCAGCAGACCACGGCTTGCATGGCAATCCTGCTACCAGGATTACCAGGATACCAGGTTCCTATTCCAGAACCCTGGCACAGAGACCTCCAGCTTATACACTGATCCCAAGTCTTCTCAAGCTTCTACCAAGCTCAAAGTCTTCCCCTTGCTGGCCACAAGTACACCATACTGTTTCACAACAAATCCACAGCCAATTGAAAATACTCAAAACAGAGCGTGAACATATTTTAATAGAAAAGCAATTCTACCCACTGGGACTTGTTGCTTACTCCATACCTAACCAAATGCAGTTCTATTTTTTCACTTCATTCAAAACCACTGCAGAACTGCTAATTTCCACAGTTCTCCCAGAGCCTGCAACAGAATACAAATATGACTGGCCGAGGGATATATGTCAGGGTGACAGATTCCTCAGCAAATTACAGTAAATTAAGCAAGTTACAGTGTGCTAGCTGAGTCACGGTTCCTGACAGTAGTTTTTCACATGTCTCCTCTCAACCTGCTGCAACCACAGGAGATTTAAGCTATGTGGATAGTATAGTATAGTATAGTATATGGACTCTCTTACTGCTGGGCAGACCAAGAAATTTGTTACCACAGCTCTGCCCACAACACGCCCAAGGTCGAAGTCAGACAGAAACTGCTTTTCAATCCTCAAAAGGCTTTGTCTAAATATCATGCAATGATGCCACACCAGGTATTATGTAGACCACAAATTCAATAACAGATATGAGCATAAGTTATGAATTCACTACTGATATCTAAGGTTATTGATGACAAATATCTATCCACATAAGCATCAGTTAACTCCATACAGATTCATGAAAACCCCTCAAATATTTAAAACACACATGAAGAATGAGTGAAAAAGGCAATAAGAATGGGGATGGAGGGGGAAATAAGCAGAACATCCTACTCTGTACCTCAAAAAGTGTAAATGCTAGGGTGGATACTTTGCTTCAGGGCAAAAATCAGCGATCATATCAGACCACGTGGTTTCCAAGTTTAACTTATAGTAACGATGCCGGGACAAGACTTCATCAGTCACTGGGTAAAAAACAAGTTGTACAGAACAAAGAATATGGACCATGACTGGGATTAAAATGAGTCTCAGAAATTGAAAAAGATGAGTTTTGTGAGCAGCAAGGTGATGGCAACTTTATTCCTTCCGAGTATTTAGAAAAATTTTATATTTAACCCTAAGCTCTCCATTTCCTACCTCTTCAGCAGACAGCTTTAGTAACTGGCAAAGCCAATGGCAAGTCTCCTCCACAAGCGTCCTGGGAATAGACATTGCAAGCTCCTGCACCTTACCTGGAAAGGACACAAAATCTGAAACAAATAAAAGGTTTTTTCCCAGAATGTTTAATTGAAGTGGACACACAAGAAAAGGAACTTGACTCATAAGCAAATTTTACAAGTCTCAAAGAACTGCATGGATCTGATATTTGGGGAAGAGTCATTATTTTAGTAGCCCTTCAGCTATCACCAACGCTTGCAAGAGCTACCTGCTCTTTGTGCTCTCTTCACCCATTATACAATGAAAAAAAGTCACAAGCCAAATAAATATTTGTTTTCTCTTACAAGTCACCTTTAAGATTATAATCCATCCTGATACCAGGACAAGGAGTTCATTTTCAAGTTTAAAGTAATTCATCACTGAGCTAGGATCTGAGCTGCACCAAGAATAAATGTATTTCAAAAATCTGTAGTTGCCGAGCCTTTACACAGCCATTTGTAATGTCTAATGCAATCACGCAGTCCTGCAGTTTGCTTCCACTAGAAAGGCTTTTACATTTACATTAATCCCTGGGAATTGTCCTACACTACAAAAAACCACAGAGATTACTGATTTGACCACACATTACTTTGGGCTGCAGACTCTGACTTCTGACTATGTGCTTGAGCAGAAACCTTTGAGTGACAGCTCTGCATTCTGACTCCAGGCCCCACCTGGAGTCCTGTGTCCAGTTCTGGGCTCCTCGGCTCAAGAAGGACAGGGAACTGCTGGAGAGGGTGCAGCAAAGGGCTACAAAGATGATTAGGGGACTGGAGCACCTCTGTAATGAAGAAAGGCTGAGGGAATTGGGTCTCTTTAGTCTAGAAAAAAGACAGCTGAGAGGTGACCTTATCAATACTTATAAATATTTAAAGGATGGGTGTCAGGAGGATGGGGCCAGGCTCTTTTCAGTGGTGCCCAGTGACTCTAAGGTGCTCTAAGGTGTCCCTGCTGTCAGGGGGGTTAGACTAGATGATCTCCAGAGGTCCCTTCCAACCCTGTGATTCTATGATTCTATAAGGCAATAATTACCCTGTGATGAGAGACCCAACTGAAAGCATGTCCCCACTGTTTTAAAAACAAATCCTCAGGATAAATCCCTGGCATTTCTATACAGCCAGGCTGGCAGGTGAAAAGAGAAGGTAGTATTTTATTGATTTTGCAAAAGGAGAACTGAAGCAGGTAGAGTTTTGATATACAAAGCCATGTAGACACCTAATCCTCTTGAGATCAGTGGGAGTTAGAGATCTAAATGATTTTTGCAGCTTTGGCCACAAAAGATATGTCCACAGTCACACCAACAAGATTTATGTTTTCCTGAGCAGTTGGGGATCACCCTCAAGCCTCAGACCTGAATCACTAACTCTCAGCCTCTGGCTTCAACCTGAAGAAACCAGATGGCTCTGAAGGCTGGGAAGCTTCACCAGTACAGGAGGACCAGAGGACCAACTCATGAGACAGGGTCTGCCCCTCTCTGCAGCATAGACAAGCAACCAGACCCTAGCTTTCAGGTGATTTATGTGCATAACTGCCAAAATCTGTATCTGAGCCCTTGAACCCTTGCCTGGGAGCTTACATGCTCCCTTCTAATACACATTTTGGAAAGCCACAGAGCACTATCCACTTGTTAAGCAGGCCACAAAAAACTAGCTTCCTTATTGTGAAGGGGGAGGCAGAATTGCACCAGGGCAGGATAAGGCATATAGGCAGACTAATATGGGGAAAAGCTATCCCCCTTTCATCTATACTTGACACTTGATTAAGCACCTAAACTTTTCAAGAGAGATAATTATACAATAATCACTCTTTTACTGTTTTTTGCCTTCACATTTGTAAAGAAAAACTAAGTGTGACCTTGAGTAGGGTTTAATGGACGAAGAGCTGGAGAAAGCAGCATATTGGGTTCTTGTGAGGCCTATAACACCAGATTCAAGGATGTTCAGGGACCACAAGAATTGGTCAGAGGGCTTCAGCCTCAGAGGTTTCTCCAAAGTCATGCACCTAAGAAAACAAAAGAGGCAGAGTTCAAACCACTGGGCCATTTTAGGAGGGCTTCTAGTCTTGGGCACTCTGTGTGCAGGCAGTAAGCCAGCCTTTATGCTTTACTACACCTCCTGCACAATAAGAGCAGGCTCAGTGCATACAAACCAGACTGTAACAGATACCGTGACATTCAACATGGCACTTCTGAAAAGGGACTCCAGGACACAGGCTTAGGTCTGCTGGTGACAAGTCCAGAAGAGACAAGAGGTACATGCAAATACTTGAAGAAATGTCAGTGCTCCTGTCTGCGTTCCTGCAGCATTCTTAGCCATCAAGTTCTTGTGACGTTGCAGAAGATCACATCAAAACATTAAAATTAGAATTTAAATAGTCATAATAGCAATATGACAGCACTGTGATAGTAAATGCAAACGCCATTCAAAAAATTCATGAAAAGACAAAATTCTCACTGCAGCATTAAAAATAACACATGCACCATGTGGATATGTTAACATGCTGTCTTTCAGCCTCACTGGCTGGGCTGGAGGATGGCAGAGGTATTTCAAGAATGGTTACGACCTCAAAAATAATTCTTGCTCACTCACTCTCCAGAGTTCGCACTTGGGATTTGCTGTCTCTAACGAGGAAGAAAACTGGTTTTGTCCTCAGAATCTTAGCAATGCCATTTCAAATAATACAATGCTACAGTTGTCATGCTACCACTGAAAGGTGCCGCCTCCACAGCCCCATAAACTGAAATCCTCCCTACCGCAGCTTCAGTCCAACCACCGTAATACATTGCCCTTCAGCCACTCTCTCGCCTGATTTAGCATCACAGGTAATTTGGCTCCTCCTAAGGACCATTAAACTGTTGACCCATCCCACTAGATGACCCAGTGCGGCTGAGCCAGCTGTAACACAATGTGCCGACCAGCTGGCCCTGGCATCACAGCACTTCATTAAAGCCACTGAAGAGCTAGGACATGGCAGGATTAGAGAGCAATGCCATGTTAACAAGAAGGAACACTAACTTTTAAGGCTAGAAATCAGGATAGATGCATGAGTTTCTCTGGAAAGTATGTTGTCACAAAACAGTAAAACATGGCACAGAAATGGGGTGATTTCATACTGCAGCATTTAACTCTGCCACTACCAGAGGATCTGTTCTCCCTCCAGCCTGGTACAGCACAGTACAAAGCCTCAAAAATCTCCATGCTGATACAGGGTGCCTGAGTGGCAGGTTTACACCCTGGACATTCCAACACATTCCAACAGCTGTGAAGTCTCCTGTAAATCTGCTCACCTGCATGCCCTGGTCTGTGCTACAGAAAAGGTCTCTGCACAGCATTCAGCCCTGGTTTGACTGAATGACAAAAGCATAGTTTTGATCGCAGATGCTAGTCTACCATCAAGAGGATTTTGCAGCAGATGGCCAAACAACAACAGGTAGCAGTAATTTCAGAAAAGTACCACTCCAGTCCTCATATTGGTCAGGTACTGAATATTTAAAGGTTACATGGCTGGGTCTTTGATTGCTCTTATTCAATACAGTTCTGAAGAACAAGTACTGCACTGCTTAGTCTCAGACTTGTCCCAAAGTTCTCAGTGCGTACAGAGCAGCAGTTTGATTTAAGTTCCCTCCCCTAAGCCAAGATTCATCATTTCCAGCTAAAGGAAAGGACAGTATATTTGTTCTGCGCTGAAGCCCCTGGGACTCAGAAGGCAAGATGAAATGGAAATTTTCCTTCCTTTTTATTTAAAAAAAAACAAAAAAAAGGTTTAGATGACCGGCATGGGACAGATGAGATAACATGGGTTCTTAAGAGGCTAGGTCCCCTGGTAGAGTACAGACTGAACGTTTTCAAGATGGTACACGCCAGTCATTAGGATGTTAATTGGCCCTGACAGGGCTCTGGTAACTGAAGTGAACATCCTAACTGTCACTACCTGGAAGCATTGCTGCAGGGAACAGCTACAAGGAGCCTAAAGGAAGGAAGTGGGTGTGAGGAGGTAGAGAGATGGGGGATGTTTATAGCTCTCTACAGCTGTCTGCACCACATATTTAAACAAGAGGAAAAATACTTCTGTCTTTGTACACTGTACTGCTAAAAATTCCACTAAAAAAATCACTTTGGGTAATTTACATTTAAATGGACTTTGCACATGAAGTAGACTATTTTGCTGGTCATGTTTACAATTACTTTCCCTCCCCCTTTCCCAGGACTCCATTACTTTTGTCTCCAGCATGGTCTTTCCCTTCCCTGTCCCCCAGCCTCTCCAATTAAAACTTCAAAAATAAATTAACTTGTCAGATTTCCCCACCACAACTCTCTCCTACTGCTCTCTTCCTGTCAGAGCTTTACTTCATCTTGAAAAATTCTGGTGTGTTGAGTGTTTTGTTGGTTTGCTTAGGTGGTCAGATTTGACAGCTATGTAGTAAATTTCCAGCACTTTCAAAGCAGAGAATCAAAACTTTCTGAACAGCTTACTGGTCACAAAGAGTGATCGTTTTCAGTTTTGGTTGGACAGCATTCTTGTAAGGCTGGGAGAGAACCGGTGGGGAAGTGCAAAACTGAGACTGGATTATCTACAAATTAAAGAGAAGGATGACAGTTATCAGAATGTGGATTGCTAAAATATAAATGTTATCTGAAGGTATGTTTTGTACTTCACTGCAAATAACCAGCAGCAGTGAGTGAAGCTCTTGAACTAGTGACTCAGTGGCTTGGACGTGATAAGTTAGCTGTATCCTTTAAGAGACCAGCTGTGAACAAGACAAGTCTGCCTACAGGATTGCCAGAACAGAAACTTAAAACACTGGTCCTCAACCCTGAGTCACAGGTCAGCATTTCATCCAGGCCCTGTGCACATGAGATGACACCCAGAGAAGATACAATCACATTTAATCTATGACAAAAGCAAGGAGACTCTTGAATAATATCCTTAGACAAACAAAAATCAATGTGTCTTCTGACAGCCACAATCAACTGTCCACTTTTCTTAATCCTTCACTACCAGAATACTCAGGCAACTCAGTGTATTATCTCCCTAGAACTTCAGGGGGTACAGACCACAACCAAAGCAGCAGGTTAAGATCCTCTCTACACCCCAGCAAACTACCCAGGTGCTCCTGTACAGCCTGTTACACCCCATAAATGTCAGTTCTGCAGTCCAAAAATCTGCAGTAGATGAGAAGATCCTGGCACAAATGAAACAAGAGCTTCCACATATGAACATGCTGATAAAATACTCGCAATGCAGGTAAGTCACCTGGAATTTGTTACTGGAACTCCAACAGTGTCTCCTAAAATGACTAGAATATAGAGGGAAGAAAAAAAAAGCAGGCAGGAGGAGATGGGGAATGACATAGAATCCATGTACTACCTTTCATACTGGCATTGCAGGAATAAAGTTTCTTCCTGAAATAGTTTGCAGACAAATAATGGTGGGAAAAAAGACACAGGGGTCACAAAGCAGCTGGGATTTCCACTCCTCTAGAACCAGCAGGGATAACAGGACCACAGTTCGTTGCCCTCTCAACTAAACCCTTTCCAGCTAGCCTCAGCACAATTCTTCCCAGATGAACTGTAGAAGAGAACATCTGAACGCAGCCAGAAGGATCCTGGAGAATTTGTGCCTCTGCTGCATGCTAGATCTCATCTATACAGCAAACATGACTCAAGAATGTGTGCCTCCTATTGTCACTTCCATCAAGCCCTGCAACCAGCTCTCCTTTCCTTTGTAAATAGGTTTCACGGCTTCATAAAATGGATGTATTAGTCATGAATAAAAACCAAAAAATTACTGTGGAGGGAAGCAATACTCAATGTACCACAGTCAATAAAAGACACAAGAGAAGAAAAATATTAGCTAGAGAGTTCCAAGAAGGTTAGTGTTACAAAGAAACAAAATATTGGCTCTGACATAGGAAAAAGCTCCTCTGAATACCAATGTGTTCCATACAGTGACAAAGAAGCTATACTTACCTCAAAGGAGATTAAGTAATATACCATAGCACCTGAGTAAAGGGAGGAAGGTGGAAAAGAGAGGCAAGCAAGCATAAACACAAAGAGAATAAGGCCCCTGAAGTCTGTTTCATATAGCTGCTTCTCCTTCACAAAGGAGATTTATATCTTTTCCTTGGAAATTCAGCATTCAGGAAAGTGGACTTAGAAGTATAACTCCATAATAATACCCTCTTTTCCAGTCCCCAGGAAAGCATAATACTGATTTACTGGTCAAAGAAATAAATGTGCCTCAGAGTTCCATACAAGGCATTTCTGCCTTTCTGAAGTTAATCTAGCTCTAAGATGGATAAGCAAAAGGCCAACACTAGTGGAAAAATACCACAGAAAGTATTTGTGTAGATAAAAGGAGCTTTCTAAGGGCCAGCTTGCCTGTCATGATGGAATAATTTTCATTCTCTAGATAAAGAGCTGGAGAATAAAAGTAGAAAAAGTTACAGCACACAACCAGCTCTCTGGGTACCAGGACATGTTTGCTGGTTGGGGAGCATGCTTTACTGAAAATGCCTAATCAGTTAAATTTAAAACTGTAAACCTTTCATATGGGATTCATTCGAGCAAATGTTGACATCAATGTCTGCAACCAGCTACCCAGGCTGCCGCTACAGCCAAGGGAGAGAAAATAGGCACCTGCAGGGCAGGGCATCTGTTTCTAAAGCAGTTGTCTAAAACAGGGTCAGATGAACTGTGTCCTAAAATACCTATTTCTCTTTCCTGACTGGAAGGAGAGTCCATATAACTCAGTCAGATGCACACAGCTAGTTAGTAGGCATCGGAAGCTAATGGTGGACTCATTTCACGGAGCATCAAAATGATTGCAGCACCTCACTTGAGACTCAAGTACAGACACGGGGTTTGCAAAAATGAATCCCCTTTCTTCTCACTATGATGACTGGAAATCTTACTCTGGAGAATGCAAATACAAGCCCCAAGCTTCTATACAATCTATGTTATCAATTAAAATGAATCAAAATGCAGTCCTTGTAGTTACAGACATAGCCTTTTAAATGCAAGCAGGAACAACACCGTATTCCTGAGCCTGCAGATTGATACAAACAGGACTTCAGTGATGCTGAGAAGCATGAACTGAGCTATGGGGAAAATTCACAAGACTGACAGTTTTGCTGTTACAAAATAATTCTCACTTAGATCCATGTCTACAGAGCTGTCCCTCAGCTCCTAATCTTGGGTTTAAATGCAGTTTACAGGAGCAGAGGGGAAGAAGATAAGCCTCAGATTTCTGTTAAAACAACCTACTTTTTTATTAGCGAACAAGGCAAATAAGTCCTAAAATAGAACTTAATGATTTAGACTGTAAATGTCCAAAAGCATGGCCTGGCAGAAGAGCTCATATATCCCTAAGTGACCAGCCCCTGATAAGGGGGACCCTGAGATGTTCCCTTACCCCTCTTCTGCCAGGTGCTGTTTTGTCCTGTAACACAGGTGGCTGGGAGCAGGCTACAAGAACAATCCACACAGCCCACAACTCCTCTCCCTGCTCACTTGCAAGAGCTTCTCTAGGAAAAGCACAGGCAGGACCATGTCACCTTCACCAGGATGCTAGCAGCCCACTGCTGGTCACCATGTTTCTCCACATGCTACTCAGGAAGAGAAGCATCCTGCATGCATGGACACGTCTGGAAAGCATTAGACAACTACTATAGACCAACCAACTGTACTGTGTACACAAGAAGTACAGCTCTCACCAGCCTGTAGTATAAACTGTGTGTTCCCTCCATCTGGAAGGGTTGGGCACATCTAGGATGAAGTCTCTATTCAGGCGTAAGCATCCACTAATGCAGTGGCCATTTATTCCACATGGCCTGAAACTTCTCTGATTAGGGACCATTTTCTTGTCCTGCAGTGGTATACTGCTTATAAAGCATGAGTTGCCAGCTGGGGCTCGTGAACACTGCTGTGGTACAAACAAATAAAATCAGCCTTATTCAGACAAAATTCCAAAGCTCAGGCTGTTTGCTTGCCCACATTCAAGATTAAATACAGAGGGCTGGGCTAACCTCTTAATTCAAAGTAAACAAGACACTGACCTTCTCCTTTGACAAGGACAAATAGCTATGGGGAAGCTGTTCCAGGACTCATAAGAAGTCATTTATTAAAACTCAGAGATTATTCCTACCATTGAAAGGCAAGGGGACTCCAGAAACATTTCCTCCAGCGCACATGAGAAACTGTCCAATCTAAACCTCCGTTTCAAATGCTAATTACTTTCCAGAATACTCATCTGATTCTTTCCTAGCTTCCACAGAGGATAAAAAAATAGATTGCTACAGAGATCTTCATCTTTCCCTTTCTAAATTTATATAAATTATGTAATTGCACTTTTAAAGGACTATAGCAGAAGAGAACTGCACAATGAACTGATACTACATGTGACAGAGCAGGAAAATTCTTTTAAAAGCAGAAGAGTTCTTTCTTCCCAAAAAAACCTGAAAAGAGATGGCAGAAGGCACTGTAATTGCACATGTGAAAAATTATTCAAGGACAATGGGATGTATGACAAGTTATTTTAATTGCTGAGCTTATGATATACTTTAAATGATGTAAAGAACGCCCAGAGCACATGGATGGCTGACGTCTTAGAGAAGACGAACACACTTAAAGATACATGCTTTCTTAACATACATATCTGATAAATTATATACATATACTGTCAGCGTAATCTAGCAGAAGGGGCTCACAGGCATTTTCTAAAGGCAAAAGCTTGTCATTGTAAAAGGATTATAAATTATTATAAATAAAATTATGATCATGGAAGTTAAGTATCTGAAAGTATTTTGCCAAAGTCATTTACCTCTTGACTAAAACTCCGAGAGAAGAGGAAGGAAAGAGTAATTCATTTTCTCATGGTAGGATTTTAGTTAAATTCAGAAGGCAGCTTATATCCATTGGTATTTGGGGATTTTTAAAAGATGTATGAGGCATGTGTTCAACTGGTATTATTTGTATTACTACACCTTAATCAAGGCTTTAGTGCAAGGCACTGTGAAGCAGCAGAAAAACATTCCATATGCTAAGAGTAACACAATGGTTCCTCCAGCAGCAGCTCACAGGGCCACAATAAATGTTTGTAGCCTCTCCAACAGGCAAAATTAAGTGCATCCTAAATGCAAGAACAGTGATGTATAATAAACAAGGAGATCAGTCTGCCAGAAACTTCATGTTTGGCAGCAGTCCATTGTTCCAAAAATGTTAGAAGCCACTGAGTTAAGAGTATATTACAAGAGACAGAGACAGTGTGGAACAAAACCCGGAGTCTGCAAGACCACAAAGAATGAAAAAGAAAACCACAGCCAGCCTGACTAGTATCCTGTCATGAGCCCTCCCAACAGTGAGAGTGCTAAGCTCAGACAGATCATCATTTCAGGTGTGTTTTGGAAACCATGAGTTGATCTTCACTAGCAGCCCTGTGCTACCATCACTGTAAGCCCAATGGCTAAGCCATCAGAGAGAGCGTGTCACTAGAAGGGTTTAGGAAACCATAAGAGCTCCGCTGGGCCAGGCAAAGCAGCATTGCCCCCAGATTAAGGGCAGATACAGGGAGCGATTGTGCAGTTCACTCAGACAGGCAGAGCATCTGCAGCACAGCCAGGTAACAAACCCTGACTTAGTGCACAGCAGGATGTGCCTTGCTCACAACCACATCCTGCTATTCTTCAGTGCCAGTAGAAGGAAAATGGCCCTACACCAAACAGTAGGAGAAATCCCTCAAATCTTCATGATATACAAAGCCTGAACGAACACGCATTATAGAAAGATTTAGTTTGCTGGCATGAAATCAAACGTATAAGCCAAAGATTATTCACAAAGATCAAGACAACCTTCAAAGAAGCCAGAAATCCAGAGGGAGGCAAAGTATTTCCAAGTAGTTCCACTTTCCACACACAAGCCAGGGAAGCTCAGAGAGAGGGTCATAAATAATGGACTTTATTTTCATTCTTTGCATGTACTCTTGCTGGTGCAGTGCCCAGTGTCATCCAGAGATGGAAGCTGATAGTGAGCCATTTTGGAGTACTAAAAGGTACCTTAAAAGGGATCTTTTCTTGGAGTAGGAGTGCCTAGTTTCTCAAATTCAAACTCTTGTGATTTACTAATTGCTTTACATAGTCACAAGAAAGAGCACTTCCAAGAAAAATCAGATTTCTGATAATAAAAGCCTTTGTAAATTATCAAAGAAAAGCATTTCAAGATGCAGTGGCTAAAAGTAGCAATTTAAATTAAGGTACCTATTTAAACACCAAAGTAACCAACCATTACCAGAACACCTCTAGAGCACAAAAAGTCATCAATACTTGACATCTTCAAAACAAGACCAGAGGATCCTTCTCAAATATATGATCTATCTTAAGGCACAGTTAATGGCTAGATGCTGAAGTTAATGTTAACGAAAGCAGCCCTTTCCCAGATACTGTTATTGTGAGCCGTTCTAGTCACACCAAAATTCAAAGACAATTAACTGAACCAAGAACAGATGCACAAACGTGCTGGTAAGGATGAGAGGCCTATCTCAGGAAAGCTTGGCTTGTTCAAGCTGGCAAAACACAGCTTGACAAGGAACAGGATCACTGCCTGCAAATACATTTGAGGGGGGGAGCAGCAAGAAATTACAAAAGCCATTTAAACCATAGGATTATCTTGGTGCTAAAATGAGATAAACCAACCATGAATGTTTCCAGGTTGGAGGTCAGAAAAATCTGAGCATGGAATAGTTGGGATCTGGAGCAGCCTCCCAGTAGGAGAAGTGGAAGAGGAGAAGAAAGCAGACAAAAAGAGAACCTGAGAGCCCACAGAAAGGGCTCCTACCCCATGTTGATCCCTCAGTGGCAGGGAGTCTTCCCTAAGACTGAGGCTTGGAAAGTCAGGTTGTCCTTTCCAGCTCTGAGTTCACACACAGAGTTCTAAAACTGGTAACCAGTTATTACTGGAAGAGAAGGATTTACTTGGGGGATTTTTGCTGTTTATTTCTAAAACAGAAAAGTTTTATTTTCCTTAGACACAAACATAACCTCTGTTTTTCATCAGTTCTCCAACAGCTCAAGAGAACATACAACAGGAGCAACACATGGCAGGAATAGATAATTTAGGATCCAACCTTGAGTAGCTTATGGAGTCAGACAGGATAGCATGAGCAGTTCTACACTCCATCACCAGAGGTGGAATTCACAGATGCTGTATTCTAAAGATCCTTCTGCTTTTATCAACAGATGGAGGGGAAACTAGCAGGTACTGAAGAACAAACATTAAAGCCCAAGACATTCAGAGAAATAGAAAAAGCAGCAGTGCTCAGCAGTGGCCAGGCAGCACTGGCTGCTGCATTGTCTATCAATCTCAAAGTATGTATCCTTCTTTCTACAGACGAGATACATGGGCCCTGGATTCAGCAACCCTTTCTGCAGTACACCAAAGTCAGCTAAAGCCAAAGTCCCACAATGTAGTGAGGAAGTTGTTGGAGTTGCTCTCTCTACTTCAGAAGCAACTTACCAGTAAACCATCAAAACATAAGGTTGGTTACCCTTTTGTCAGTTTACCTCCTACCCTTAGTCTCATCTCTTTAGGTCAGGTTCTGTCTCTTAGCAGATATATATGGGAATATCAGGGAGAACATCTATCATTAGTGGCTTAGCAACATCTAAATGACCTGCTTATACCGGAATCCTCCCCTTCATCTTGCAATGAGGCATTAGCTGGAAGCTGTGAGAGAGAACTATCACCAAGCCACACCATTCCTTAGAAATAACAGGCTAGCTTTAACAGAAGTAACAAGAAAAATTTATTCAGGAAGCAAAAGTTATAAGCTTTCCACAACCAGTTCATTGTCTCAGAGGCCCTCACTCTCCCCCTCTGTACACAAAGCTTCTCCTCTTTGGAAAGTGTAAAGAGACTTTTTGTGTGTTCAGAACTGTAACGTGAAAACAAAATTGTGCATTAATGATCTTGAAACTGATTCAATGAAGCAGTTTCATATCCACCCTTCCTTCCTCCCAACTCCACCCTCTCCTCCGAGAGGTAAATTTGTTTGGGTTAATATAGAGGGAAAAAAAGCAAGCTAAAAATAGCCTCCTTTTTGCCTTAAAAAAGCTAAGGCTATGAATAAACAGCCTGAAGCAGGAATGCAATTAATCTGCCCACCAAATTCCTACACTGCTTTCTTGTTCAGTTCTTCAAAACATTTTCATAACAAACACACAGACTTACTTCTGCAAAGCCAGTGGTAGCCCAGAACTGTCTGTTTCCTTGCATGTAAGGTAACTGGCTTTGGCATGAGAAGGAACAGGTTATGAGACTGAATGAACCAAATATATAATCCAAGATTGTTAAGTACTAGAATATTTGAGCAATATCCTTGCATCCCAGGAATCAATACGAAAAAAAATAACAAAAATGCACCAAGAAAACAGAAAAAATTTCTGTTGTTCCCTTTTACTGTGAGGAACAGACAAACTGCATTATCTCCTAAAATCTACCTTCTCACTAAAAAGCCCTCACACTGCTATCCCCATCTTAGACCCAAGTCACATCTGTCCCTGACAGCAATAGCTGTCAACATTGAAAGAGCAGGGTGATCAGCCATCCTTTTCACCCTGGGCTGGGAGCCAAAGCAAGGTTGGCTTATATATTTGTAGTGCAGAGCCAAACACGTTACTTTAACTCTATTCTGATTAGCTTGCTACGCTATTAGCAAGCAAGCAGATCAAAACCCAGGGACTATCCTTGCAATCTGAATATTTGAATCCTAACTTGATTTTACTATATTCCTTTTCCACCGTATCACCAGTGAGATTCAGGTAATGCCATAAGAGTCATGTGTACTATCAATGCAGACAGAAGCCTCCTGTCAGAGTTGCCTTTCATTCCCATACTCCCAGTTTCCCATAGCATGAGGCATCACAGCATGCTGCCGTGGAGTCCTATAGACACTGCTATGATACCTGATATGAGTTACATTTTAAAAAAAGAAAACTACCTCCTTCCTCTTACAGCAGATGTACCCTCTGGAAGGAGAAAGGAAATGCCTCACTTTCATCTCAGAGTTCAGAGGGAATGTTTTATAGCCGTCAATCCTATCAAGGTCCTATTCATTGACACACCAGGGACATCAACTATTTTGAGGTAGGCTGTGCAGCCATGAAATAGCCAGGCTCTGAACAGAACTCTACCCAGTGGCATTTGGAAAGCAAGGTAAAAGACTTCCTGCATCCCTAAAGTAAATGCTTAAAGCCAACACACAACAGGCAGGCCAGCTGAGTTAAGCAGATGTGACTACACAAGGCAAAGCCACATGAGGAATGAAGCAGCACCTGCTCCTGGAACCCCAGGTGAGGAACACGAACTCAAGCTGTTTGCAACCTCTGGTGTCCCAGGTCCAAAGGAAGCACTTTCACTCGGAGAGGTGAGATGCATTCAGTAATCAGAGTGGGACAGTGGATGCTGGGATCTCATGCTTACACCTCAGTATCACTGGCATGGTATACAAGCCTGCACTATCCATCCATCCACAGGGCTCATCATCTGATTTTGACTGCTAAAAAGACTTCAGGGATACTATTTGTGCTGTGCAGAAATATTACAGAAAGATATCCTAGTTAATACTTATGTTACTTCTTCAACCACTATACTGGAGCATTCGCTGGCTCCTTCAGTTCCCATCCAAGGTAGAAACTGTCCTTAACAGAAAGGAAACTGGCACAGAGACTAAGCTGTGATACTGAATTCTCAGATGGAATCTGCAAGCAGACCAGGGAGCTGAAACTGGACTTGAAGAGCTCTATGTTAGCTACCAGACTGTTCTCCTTTCAACAGGTGTACCAGCCAGCATGCACTCCTGCAGCTTACTCACAAAGTCTGGTGGCTAAACAAAAGAACAAGCAAGTCAGAGCAGAAAGTCAAGGGTGGTGTGGGTCAAGGTTAGAAGCAGGGTGGTGTGGGTCAAGGTATCAGCAGGGCTGCCAGCGCAGCATCTACTATGCATCCAGCATCCCACCAGGGCTGACCTGCTCCCCAGGGAGCCTTGCTCAAGTAGGTACAACCGCAGACTCCTGCCTTCTCAAGGGTGCAGTAGCCAAATGTAGCACAGAAAAGGCCTTTGACATCACTAATCTGCAACATCACCCTTCACTGCCAGCTAGTTTTAACAGATTCAAGTGCAGGTGGCTTCCATGGGTTCAACAGGGATTCAACTTTCCCAAGGCACTGTAAAGAATCAGAAGGGAATGGACATTGACTCAAGAGAAACAGAGAGCAGGCTTAAGTGTGTGGAAGCAATCCTGCTTTTGATGTGAAAGCCAAAAAGTTCAAAAAGCAGCCTAGGCTGCATCTTTGCAGAAACACAAAGTCTAGGACTCCTTTACAGTGCTCAGCTCAGCATATATCAGATTGTGCATACAGTCACTGTTCCCACAGACAACTCTTTACAATTACTCTTAAGAATACATCAACAATCACTGCGGATGATTTGTCATAAATGTTAAGTGATGTAAACCAGCATGTCTTTGCTCCCCATAGCTTTTTAGGGTTTTTTGTCAGTCACTTCTGCACAATAATAAATCAGAACGAAACAAGGGCCAAGCTAACCATCTCATACAACGCTGAGTTCCCCATCACACCAGCACCAAGCACTTTTTACTTGGTGACAGAGAAAGGAGTTTAAAGAATTGAGAAATCTTGATCAGGAATAACAGTGGTAATGCAAGGTACAACTGTGGTCTTGATCAATATTCCTAATACGCAAAATACACATCTCAGGGCAAGTCTGCAGCACTGGAAGCAGTCTTCCATCTGAGCAGTTGTTTTTCCCTTCGACTCAGCTTCACTTTTAACCGCTTTTGATTAAAACAATTACTTTCACTCAATATTCAATTTCTGACAGATATTATTCTCTACATATGCTACAAACTGGCTCTATCCTTCCAGGCAAAACACAACAGCTCACTAGAAGCAACCTTTCTTATTTTTACAAGTCATATATAATTTATGCATCCGCAATATTGACAAAGGCTAGAAATACAGATTTTGTCCAATTCTCTTTCCTATAACCTTTCAACAGAGATTATGGGGCCTTTCCCTTTAAAGCGTTGCTTCCTCCTGCTGTTGCCATTAGCTTTTAAGAAAATCAGTTACCGGAGCACAATTACTTCCCTTATGCACAACCCCATAATCCAAAATGTACACCATATCAACATTCAATGCCATTTAATTGCACAAGTGTCCTATGCTCCCTCCTCAAGCACTTACCGGGGTTTTTTTGTTCATTGAGTCATCACGTTTTCCTCAAAACAAAGACTTGCACATTCATAGATTTGCTCCTGCCCTTCTAGTTTTGTAGGTAGATTCCATGCAGGAGACACACAACTGACATATTCAGCTCTCCCAACCAGTACAAGACACATAAATAACTGTCTGACAGCCAGAGATGGCTTTGCAAGCAATTGGTATTCCATTGTTTTAAAGATTGAAATATCAAGATCACCTGAGTGCATTTTACTGAGTTATTGGCAGAAGAGAATTATTGACAAAATAATCACAGGCAAGTTTCATAGACATTCACAGGCAGCTGGTAGGAGTAGGGAAGCATTTTCTTCCCTGTATTTCTTTTAGACAGAAAAAATAGAGTTTGAAGGAATGAGGATTTTCAATAGTTTTCATTTGGTATCCAAATAGCACTGAATTAGCCAGCTCTCTTACACGGATGAGAAAATTCCAGTCAAGCATTTTAAGAATATACCTAGGAACAGACTCGGGAACACTCCAGCACAGAGATATCCTCTCCTTTCACCTGTAACTGCCTATGACTAGATGCTACACATGTATGATGTGTTTCCTTTTGGAACTCTGAATGAGTAGGGAAGTTTAATCTTCTTTGCCCAAGCAATAATTTTCTTTCCTCGTTATTTAAATAAGTCTTTCTTTCTGAAGCTGTTCTCAGGAATAAAATACTTTGTCCAATTCTCATCTTGGCCATTGGATGAATAACCAGAATACACACTCAAAAGTGCATAGTCTTCCATTGTCCTCCCACCACAAGGTGTGCAGGTGGCCAGAAAAGAAGAGTTTGCAATGCTGAGCTTCCAGTATGAGCTTTTGGGGGCGGGGATGGAAGGTGTGTGTCTTGGGATTCGTAAATCAAATCTTTTTGTAGTAGTAAGTGAACTGACAAAGTATAAATAGAGAAAAAGATCATTATCACAGATTACAGCTAACAAATCCTCAGAGGGGAAAACAGCATGTGTAGGAGAAACTCACTATGTGTGGTGGTTTTGCAGATGACGCACAAGATGCGGTTGGCAGTAGCTTTTGATCTCCCACAACAATATCAGCTAGTCCTTCAGTGATGCCACTGCAAGACACAAAACAACAGATCCATGAGTAAAACAAGCAGGTGGTGATCAGGAGTTGCTTCAGGAACAGATTTTTCAATCCAAGATTAAAGCTTTCTGCTTCACAACCCCCTTCCCCTCTCCTCTGTAATTCCCTACACACTCTTCAACCTCAATTAAGTTTGTTACTAAAATTAAACTCAGGTCACCAGATAAAGATTGACTTACTGGAAAAAATATTTTCTTGCACATTTCCAATACAGAATTAAAAAAACGTTTAAAAGACGTTTTAAAAAACTTTTATTTTCATTGAATCCACAGGTAAACTAATAAAGTGAGAGGGAACATGCGATGGCAAGAGATTAAGGCATGCTGAGGAGAGTCCAGGTAAAGAGTGCCTACAGAAAAGCACCCTGTAATTTATGGTCCACCCACATCCCAAGAAAGCTTTGTTGCTCCCAGGGACCAATGCACAGAAAGCATTCAGAAGAGAGCACAAGCTTATGTTTCCTACGCAGGGAGATAGTCATGGCAAGGAGAGTAAAATTGATAAATATTTCTAATCATTCAAGTTTCTGAGACTGACAAATGCCGACAAAGCAAGCTCAGCTGGTGGAAGCATTTTATATAAACAACCACAAGTGAAAAGTGCGAGGCGTGGTAAAATTGCACAGCGATGCTGCACAGGGAAAAGTAAGGTTAGAACTACACTCAAATGCATAGGAACATTCAAATGCATAATCAACCGACGGTTTAGTTTACCTACAGAAGCAGCAGTAAGGTCGGTACTGTAGACAAACCTTTTCAAAAAAACCCAGCCACCTCCTTTACCATTGAGACTTCATCATTACAATGGATAATGAATCACACCACTGGTTTGTGCCACAAGATTTTTGCTAGTATATACACCTCCTTAGCATTAAGTTTGGAACCACAGAAAGATTTTACTTAAGGACAAAGCAATTAGCCCCACTAAATTACTTCAGGTTAAAAAGTCATCCCCTACAAAAAGACTACGACATCCTTACTGACCACAGATAAACAAGACTGCAGTTTATCTACTCATTTAAAAGACATCTAAGAGACACAGATCAACTGTTCCTCATTTTCCACAGTGTAACTCCTAAGTTTTGTTGTTTGTTTGGAGTTTTTGTTGGTTGCTTTTCAGGTTGGCTTTTTTTTTCCCCCAAATCTTTCTATTTCAGGTGCTTAAAGCCACTAATTTCCAGACAGTCTAGAAGTCAAGCACAACAGAAAGCACACTATATCCCTGTTACATACAGAAGTGTTGCTGTCTGACATTTCACTGCCACATAAATCAGGCAGGACCCAAAGGAGAATCAGCAAAGCATTCCCTAAGCATTGCTTTGTTTTGGTTTTTCTAAAACAAAGAACTAAGGAAGTAGATATCAAGTGTTTCTTGAGAAGAGAGAGCTGCCTGATGATTTTTAGATTTGGGGTTTTTTCCTAAACTTGACAAACACCAGAAGCAACATCACCTTTTAAGGCGAAAGGCAGCTGAAAGCAAAATCCTTCTTTTAAGCCAGAGTGACTCATAACAGCAAAGATTCTTCCTAGAAAAACAAATTCGGTCATGAAGCAAGAACAAGCTAGAAGCCTTTGTAATAACAACGCAAATGAATCCTTCTTTCCCCATGACTTTTGTGGACTGGTGTTGGCTGGTTCAGCAGGTGCTCTTGGCTACTACGAAAAAGAAAACAAGCTAAATAGCCTACTGCCCTGACCCAGTCTTACCATTCATTTGCATCCCTCGAGAGTACAGTACAGCAAACACAGGCACAGATGTACAGGAACACATTTCATGCCTTATCTTTTCCATAGGAATGCAGGAGGAAGTATGTATCTGAAGCTGTATCTACACTGCAGTCACACGTGCTTTCAACATAGTTGATAACCATGATAACCAGCTCAAGAGATACGGCAGAGAAGATACAGAAGCATACCCGCAACATGGCCTCCAGTAAGCTTCTGTAGTCGTGTATAACCCAGTACCACATCTTTACCATGCCTGTTAAACAATGCTAGCAAATCCTAGGTCACGTACAGCTATTCAGACTGTAAACATGCCTCCTAAAACAGAGGCTGGCACTGCCATCAGAAGTGACAGCATTAAACTGACAGGATGTGATCTCAGTAGGCTGCATCTAAATCTACTCTTCAAGTCTAGAACACAACCAAAATCCTCCTCTTTGATTATCATAGTCATTGAACAGATTTCCCTTGACCTGTCTTAACGCACAAGCCCAGGCAATGACAGTTTCAGAACAGAAGATGCTGGCACCACCAGCAGAGAAAACAGGGCTCCATTTCCCTCTCCACAAATGACCTGTTTTATAACCTCAGGCAAAACATTTTGGCTACTTGTGTCCCACTTTCATTCTCAGGTTGATTTTTTTCCCCCCTTTGTCTCCTCTTTTGATCAGGGACCATCTTTTACAAGTTGTTTATGTCTATTTATCATGTGTTGCTGAGCACAACAGGGCATCTAAGCATTAACTTTAATAACAACAGGAATGTCAGCTGCAGTGTAATTCCAATTAGTGCTACAAGGCTCCCCTCAAACCCAGCTACACCAGACATCCTGCTCCAGAGACCAGAGGCACATGTTTAATATTTCTGTCCTGGATTGTGCCAAATGCTTCCTAGATCTCTGGCAAGCACCACACAACCTGGAGTCCATCTAAAGAGCCTCTGACAAGTCCCAACCGTTTAGGATATTTTTTTCAGGCTAACATTACAGGTTCCTAAGGGGAAAAACTGCAGCTTAGCAGGAGAAAGTGAATTGAGTTCTAATGCTCAAATGCAAACTGTCTGATTTCCAGGAACTTGGGACACCCTGAGCTAGTCAAGAGTCCTGCTCTCCAATTTTCTTGCTTTGAAACACCTGTACTTGCTCTACCCACTTGCATTCTTCCCCTGGCACTGCTGTCAGTCAGAGATGGAGGTGACTTTCTGCTGTGACCCAGGACACCCATGTGTGAGCTTGACAAGGTTTTGTTAAGTATTTGCATTTTGTGTTTCTACTCACAAAGGCATCTGTGCTCAGCCCTTAGCACTGAAAGCGGCAAGATCTGTGATCCTCCTTCAGCTGTTTCAAGTCTCAGCCTGACTTGTGAGAAAGTTCACTCTTCTGCAGATGAGCTTTCACTTTTATCGCTTTTATTCACAAATACAGAGCAGAAAGATGAGGCTTTAAGTTCTTACATACCCCGGGCACTCTAGATGGAATCAGTAACACAAATAACCCATTCTTTGAGCAGGATGAGACTGTCCCAGTGCAGTCTGAGAAAGCAGTTACTCCTCAAAGCAGGTAAACCTACAAGGGAGGCTGAAACGTAGCAGATTCCTCAAAGCCTCTCTGCATCAGCCATTGCTTTCCATCACTGTCATTTAACTCTTCCTTTATACAGTTTCCTTTATAGCCAGTGTAACTAGATCCAAAGGAATTCTGTGTTAAATAAAATAGCTTACTTTGAGACCAGAAATTTTTGAGGAGTTTTAATAATCATGTGAAATCCAGACTCTTGCATTAGACAATTTATTTAGCTGTCCAGACATCACCACTCTTACCTAGGCTTGCACAAGTGGGATTACAGAGCTCTGTGAGCACCCAGCACTGGACATACAACCAGAGATAACGGCACCAACTCAAACAGTCATTTGTGGCACAAAGCCACCCAACCTCAGCTGCCACGGAAACAAGCAGAGGTTTCTTCTCTGTGGGACATGCCACATCTCACCAGAGAGTACAGGAGCAGCTCCCATGACATCCTCCTGTACCTGCCAGAAGGGAGAAGCTGCCTGAGGCTGACCGTCCATTCATAATTCAGACATTATTATGACCTGCACTAATAATTTAATGGTTTCAATATTCATAATTAAAATCAAAGTGATTAGAAGTCAATAATATGAAACTTTTATCAAGGTCAGCAGTTTTAAACTTGGTTCCCATGTTTAGCTGTTATGCCTGAAAAAGGGCTGACTCTCCCTGCTTAGTAACTATGAAAACATATAGATGTTTAGATTAAAAAAAATCATACACTGAAGTTCAGCATGCAAATTTGTTATGGAAGATATATCACCATTCATTTAACTAAGCAGTTATGCAATAAATGATACATTTATACAAGTTCAGATTTTTTTGCAACTTTTAGATGAATGAAGGATGGATTTCCTTTCCAATAAAGTTGGGGTAGGGGGTTTATTTGTTTGTTTCTTCTTTTGTTTTTAGTGGTTTTTAGTTTATTTTTACTTTATGTCAAGCTGTCCTTGGAGGAAAATTGTAACACAACTAAAATCTGCAGAAACAGCCTTTATTTACTACCTAAGCTGCCCTAAACTTGATGGCTCACCAAGAGAAGAAAGTAGGTTGAACAAACTTTACATTTAAATTTTTTTTTAAAATAGTATTGTCTATAGTGAAAGGAAGTAAGGAAGTGTGACTGATTCTACCAGAATAAAGATAATATCTCACCATCCTTCATTTAGACTTTCTTCAACCCCTCCCTGACCCAAGCTATATGGCATTCTCAGCTCCCGATCAGTCTCACAACTTCACAAGTTACCCATCGTGGAATTGATATTGCTGTAAAACTTAAATGACAAACATTCTCCCTACACCTGTAGAAGAAGCTATTGCTCTCACAGGTTATCCTGGCACTGCAGCGAACTCTTTTTCCAGACAATTAAACCATTGATTTCCTGTGGTTCGAGCACTTTCATTTTCCTTTAAAGCGCTAGCCAAGCGTCCACTGGTAAATACTTTCTAATTTAAGTACTATTAAATGGTTAGGGAAAGTTTAAATCTTAACCTGATTTGTCATTATTTCGAATTCACCATTGAAGAGGTTTCTATTTAGAGAATATACTTAACGTCATATATATACACACACACAAATATAAACATAGCACTGTTTCAATCCATTGAGTCTAATACTTGCCCAGTGATTCTTAAAACTGCCCCAGGGATTTCAGAAACACGAGGTGTTTTTAAAATATGACAGGTACTTATCTCCCAAAATACACTGTCAGTTAACATAGACAACTCTCTCTCACTGTAAGCCTTTAAGTAGAGATTGTCGGTATCTTTTAAAGGAGTTACTCCAATTCCCAGAGAGCTGATACATCTATTATAGTACCATGATATTGCATACATTTGTCCCTCTGTCATCCTTCTAATCCCAAGAAGGACTATCCTTACCATGCTGTGTTGGGCATGGACCTGAAATACTCTGAGGAGGTCAACACCAGCAACAGCGGGATCCTCCCCACTCTCCAAGCTCTCTCTGAGCAAGGGTAATGCAGTGCTGCCTGAGTTAACTAATGGTTCAATAGCTAGGTCTGGGATCACAACCCACTCTTTCAGAGGCCCATCTAATATTGTGGCATGACATTGAGTCACAGCAACACTTCAAGCTGCCCTGAGATCATCCACAACACTTGACACCGTGCAAGACAGAAGCAACCTTCCCAAGGAGCCTGCCGCACAGCTGGGAGATTAACCCAGTACCCTCACACTCCCAGTGAGCACCCAGCTCCACGGGGAGCAGCAGCCAGATAGATGCCATTCCACAAGCATGCCCTGAGCGAACATTCAGAAGCACTCATGGCGAAGCACGGTAGACAGGAAAAACAGCCAGTGTAGGCAAAGGAAGTTTTGTGTTACCAACAACAGTCTACATGCAATTTAATTTCCTACCCCAATCAATCAAATGAAGCACTCAAGGACACAGCACTGTAAGTTTTCTAGTGCTGTAATTTCTGCAAGGTACTCATTCCTTTTTTTCTTTTAAAGCTTTTCAGCTTTTCCTGTTAAGCTAGTGACTTAAAATGACCGCTTTCTTAGTTTTGTTGCTGTGGATACACCAAGACACATGTTTTGCTTCCAGTAAATCTCTAAGGCAGTAAACTACATCATAGCATTTTTACTATGGTATTTCCAGAGGGAAGGCACATCTATCCTATCCTTGCCCTTTGTGGTAACTTCACAGAGTTAAAACAACACATTCCCAATTTTGAGGCAAGTCTAGATCTTTTGCTGTCTTAAACCAACCACCCAAAACACACAAAGCAAGTAAGTTTTCCATCTCAGGTCGTAGCAATTCCCTCTGCTCTGATCCTCCGTCTGGCCACAGAGTAACTGAATCCAGCCTCAGGCCCTGGTGCTGGCAAAGCAACATAGCATTGCCTGTAAGCACATCAGCCAGCTATTATAACACTCTCTTGCTGGGCCAGAATTGCTGCAGCCATGGCAGGCACTTTGTGGTAAATGAAGAGCTGCTGTGCAGTAATTTAAGTGCACTGGTGTTTGGCAACAGTGTGAGCACTGGATGTAACCTAGTCAGTGGGGGAAATAAAGCACAACTCAGACCTATTTGGGCCAGGACATTAGCATTCACATGGTCCAGAGTTCTTCACTTTGACATGTGTTGCTCTGAGCAACTTTCTGAGAGTCTTATGGCTGATTTTCCCACAGACTCACAGGCCTATGTCCCCTTCTATCTGGGGCACCCAAATTCAGTTTGCTTCTAGCCAAACCCCTTTAGACACACACTTATTCCCCCATCTTGTCATAAAGCATGCCAAGGAATTCACAACTGGCTGCCCTACCCTTGAGTCCTGCAAAAATTCAGATGCCTTGGGTAACACTTACAAGCACATAGTCCCAGTGACAAGATGAGAGGCTCCTTATAGCATAACTGCACAGAATGCATAGCAAATTTATTTGTGATCTATACAGGAGTCAAATTACCACCTTTCAGGCAGGATCAGTAACGGTTTCCAACACAATCTTATTTGCAAAGTTTAGAAAGCATCTAAACCAGTACCGAGACTAGGTATCTACACCAAAGATACTAAACAACTATACACATTGCTGGTACCTCAAACACCTCCCCTCTGGAGAAGGATTTAAGAAACTCCTTTAATGGGATTATTAGCACCACTAGGCCTTGGGAAAACCAAATGCATCTCACAAAGGATCAACATTGCTTTCTGTGTGCGCTTTAAGTCCTTCTGTAGAAATGAAGGTTGGCTTAAACCACTGCAGATACTCTGGAATATTTTACACTCAGTCAGGAGTCCCTAAATGGCTTCAGCATCAACACTTTTAAATTATTTAGAGGTTTTCAAAAGTTTTGTGCTGAGTCAGTTATAGTAATGCCACATCGCACCACATTAGTTAAAGCAACTTGACAGCAGATGCAGTTCTTTACCCCTTCTCCAGATCCCTGTTATACAGGCAAAACAGTTACCAATGGGGCTTGAGTCTTCACAGCTCTGCCCCTCAGTTCTCACACACAATAGAGAGAACACTTCAACTAATTGGTCCATCTTGAGAACAAAATCTGCCCCTTGCTAGCAGAAGTCATCTCTCACAATACCTATTTACTATGTCTAGCTCAGGAAATTTCTGGTTTTGTTTGTAAGAGACTGAGCAGTACAGCATACTAATAATCATCTGCTTATACTTAAAAAAAAAAATGGGGGAAACCAGGCAAAAAGATACATATATTACATATTTAAAAATATGGAAAAAATAAATGCTAAGCTCCATACAAGCCTATGACAAGACAGAGAGCCCATCTTGGAGCTTCACAAGACAAAAAGCATCCATCTCCAGGAAAATTTGAATTTAAATCATTGCACTTGGGTTCTGTCTTGTGGTTTGCTACAATCACACAAGAGTTGGTCAAGTAGATTAAATGCTACAGGTGGAAATTAAACTTGCAGGGATAACAGCTGTTCACTGGCCACTAGTATTCTAACAGTATTATAGCTAACTAGCATATTTCTTGTTAAAACCACACCAGGCCCACCAAGTCAGTAAGAACTGTAATGTCTGTCTTTACCTCTCCCCAGCAGTTTCTGCCATCTGCCTTTGTTCTTCTGTGTCATCTTCAGCCTGGCACAGCCTAAAACTGCTCTCTAGTTTATACTTCATAATGCATGTTGTTATTCAATCTGCACAGCTGGTGCTGTACTCTTGTGAACACAATGCTTGGCTGATGCCCATCCATTACATCTAGCACGCACTACTCTAAAGATGACAAAAAGCCTCCCAGTCCAGAACGCAAAAGCAAGCAGGCACCTTGAGGAAATGCCTGTTCACAGAGCGCTGTAAGCATCACTGATGCACTGGGGTTGTCTGAATCCTATGAGTTAGCTGGTTCCTGCCCTGAGCAGATGGAGAACCAAAGCACATACTTAATTTTCAACTCTGAGAAATGCTGCTGTTGCTACCTACAGTGAGACTATATTTAAGAAATATGCTCTGGCTGTATCAAAACTTTCTAACACTTCAGATATAAGAAACTCCTGCTATGAAGATAACATCCTCTCACTTCTGGTCTGTTTTAACATTAGGCAGTCCATGTGAGGATAAGGCAGAGGAATGATACCTCACAGCCGGATGGGAACAAGAGCCGAAAGTCAGCCACAGGAAGCCAAGCAAAGTTTGGAAATGGCTGGAAGAAAGTAATTCCTCATTATGGACAGGCTGTGAAGTATAAACTGATAAAAGTTGCTCATGTTCTACAGAGCAGGAGAGAGGCTTAAGAAACAACATTAGGAGGCTTAAGAAACACAAGCTGTTTTTTGTACCTGGTCCATGCTTTCTGTGATACGCCAATGCCACAATATTTCCAACACTAAAACAGGTACAAAATTTCATCTCGTCAATACAAATCCAGCCAGCAGTTCCACACTATCTCCTTTCTGTACCTTAATCTCTCAATGTAGGTGACTCATACCAACCATTATTTGTTCCCACTTTGATTAAGACACCTACAATTATATGACAGGTCCTGATATAAGAAACTGGCACTATTTCTTCACCACACTGACCTACACATAGCTGTGTCCTCCCTGCAATCCTCCACCTGGAGGGAAATCCAACTACTGGGGGAGACTAGGAGGAACAGTGTGGGAAAAGACAAGGATGAGACTCAAACAACTTGGAAGCCATCCTCCTTCCCAGCAAAGAAAAGAGAGATTACTCTGAGGATTCAACTGTGCCATTCCAGCACATTAACAAAGCTACCAGGGACCTCAAGCTTTCCCTCAGCCCTTCTCTCAGCCCTGCCATGTGCTTACTAGGACACAGGTCCTCAGCTGGGGTGAAATGCATGAAACTCCTCCCAGTTCCATGAAGCAAGGCCACTTTATACTGACTAGTGATGGGTCTCAACACATCCAAGGAACTGACACACTCATTAGGTATCCTAAACAGCAGGATATTACAGTAAATTATGACAGCTGCTGTGTGTAGCTTTTCAAAACTCTTTTCTACACCTTTAAATACAGCTAGCATTGAAGATGTCCTCTACCAGGAAAAAAAAATAATCTAAACATCAGTGCCCTGTACAGAGCTCTGCATTCTGTAACAGTGTTACTTGCCAGCACTTACAAAGCAACATGCACGCAGTGCAAAGGTTTTGTTAACAACAATCCACATGTACTGCTTCCAGTAAAAGTAAACTCAAAAACACTTTCCTCTCCTTATCATCCCCAAAATAAAGCCTGACATCCTCCCTTCTCCATGAATCACCCAGTTCTCCTTTTTGCCTGTAAAATGTTGCATTTCTTTCACTTTTAAAATGCACATTAATAAAGACATAGCCTGAATTCAAGAGGAAACAAAAAAAAGTTTTCCTACACCTTCTGAAATCTCTCAAATTCTAAGTATTTAAAGATACTCTCTCCTGCCCCTATACACTAATACCTCTTTACAGTCCTCAAAGTGTCATTCCACCTCTTCACCTCTTCCCATCTCTCCCATGCCCTTGCTGCTGTACTTACCACAAAACACTTTGCACAAGGGAAGAGACAGGATAGCTTGGGCTATTTCACCTCCTGTAAATTTGTGCAATGTGTACTGTCCCTGCCTCACAGACATCACAATTTAAACAGATGAGGTTGGGAGAAAAGAAAAACAATTTACCTAATTCATAGGTTTTCAGAAGACTAAGAATCTTGCTCATGATCAGACAAAGAAGTTTATGGCAGAAGTCAGAATTGAACTCACACATCTCCATTCATTAGTATAACTCCAACATCTTTCCTTTCAAGAGGAGTGGGTCCTGTCATTTCTTCCCATGAGAGGTCAGGAAGGACTTTGGCTGCAGACAGACATTTTTCTCTCATTCTTCCCAACCTGAGAAGTGTTTTCCTGGACTTCATGACTCCAATGCACAGGTAAATGTCACACATATAAAGAGTTACAGCTCTATCTGCAATAAATAAGCTATGTCCTGTTCATACTGATGGTAACAGGTCTCTGGACTACTGTTTCCTCACAACACACCCCAGTGGAGTCCCAGACTCATTTGCCCGACTCTTTGCCTAGTGAATTAATGGATTTGAGCGTATATCAAAATATGGAACATCAGGCACATATAAGAAAGAAGACTAGAAATAATAATTCCTGCAGACCCATTCCTCTTCGAAACTCCTTCAATTGTGTCTGCAAGATAAAATAAAGTAACAGTATACAGGTCCTGGGGAGAAGAAAAAACCATCCAACTGGGAAGGGAGGATGGGCAAGTGGGAAAAGAACGCAGCAAAACAAGCTGAGAAAGCCCTGCATTTATTGCCTCATGGAAGCTACCTGAAGGGAGCTCAGGGCTGATATCTTTTTGAGTAGAAGATTCAAGTAAGCAAGAAAAGGAGACTGAAGCTCACTGTCACTTTGTTATAATGCTGATGGAATGCAGGAGGAAGAGGCTGGTCTCACCAGCTCAGTACAGCTCTTCCCACCTTGTGTTCTGATAGCATAAATACAACCTCACAAGACTAGTGCAATGGTTCATGCCTCCACACCCTAATCCCCACTGTGTCAGCAGAAATCCTGCGCCATAAAGTTATGGTTACAAGGCAACATGCTACAAGGAAGAGGAAATTATTCTAATTACAGCTCTGAACCCTTCACTCCAGCACCTGAAAGAAAGTCAAGTTTAAGGAATCCACTTTACCAGTCATGTCTTTGCCATGGTACGCAAAAGCCACCCTGCTTTGCATTCTGAACTAGCCAGGGAGCGTAGTACATTCTCTATCTCCATACCCAGGAGCCTCTCAGCAACTCTAGCAGGCCATAATAACGTATAAACTTCTACAGAAAATATGACAGGCACTTTTGAAACGGGAATGAAGTAAGCAAATTATCAAACTTGAGGACAATTCCCATAAGCTCCAAATTAGCAACTACTGCACTATTTAAAAGTCATAATGTGCTTTTTCAGAGTCTTTCCCTTTTTTACAGGCTTTGTAAGAGTAACAGTCCATACAGATACATCCCCTGAGTCACCAACTGGAGGCACTTCAGATGCCTCAGTTCTACCTTCGCATCAACAACTCCAGTTTATAAGCCAGAGCATAGAGAGAACATAAAAAACAAATTCATCAAGTTCCTCTTTCACTTGCTAAATGGAACTATACTTACATTGGTCAATAGTATTTGTCAGGGAATGAATACAAAAGCAAGCATTGTTTTGGTCAATTTATGGAGTAACAAGGATATTTTCTGAACAAACTCTTCCCTTGCCCCATTAGTTGCACTCATCTAACCATTGTGCCAGTAAAAGCACACAAGAGCATCCTGTCTCTTGTCTTTAATAAGGAAAGTCACAGCAACGAAACAAAAGGGTTGCAATGGGTGCAAGAACAGCCCTTTCAGAAAAGCATAAATATGTTTAAATAAAGATACCAGCTTAACAAAAGCAAATACACTACAGTACTTCCTTCACATAAGAAATAAGTAATCTTTCATCAAGGTAGTCATTTTGCACTGGTGGAACTAGTCCAAGCACAAAAAAATAATGTTTTACTGAAAAAGCTTTCCAGTTCATTGCCACCAGGGTTATCATCTCAGAATAAGAACACTTGATACTGGTATAGTTTGTACTCCTACATGAGGAAGTCAGAGCAGTACATTTATACTACTTCAACAGGCATAGTAAATGTTATAATCTATTCAGTAAAGTATTTGCACTCCCCTTCACTTACAGATGTACATACCACCACATATTGTGGGATAGTCCCACTGTCAGGCAAGGGAATGCTAAACAGCATGATGTGAAGAGCTGGATTCCACAAAAGGAGTGGCCACTGGGGAGGAGAAGAAAGCATGTTTCACCCTGTTTCCCATTTTATTTTTAAGGAGCACGCAACTTTTGTAGATCATGCTACCAGGCACATTTTGTAAGGCAGAAAATAATTCCATTATAGATTTATCTCTCTCTCCTGCTAACACTTCCTTTGTAAGATCAGCAAGTAAGGTTTTGGTAAGGTCAAAATTGGCTTTTCACCCTCTAGAGACCCAACTGGTCTTTCAAGCAGCTTAATAGCTTTTATCTCCTGAAAACATTTCAGTTGTGTGGGTGGGCCCTCTGATTCCCCTTGCATTATAAATATATCTGCAAGCCCTGCAGACAGTACAAAGCACACAATATACAACACAGCCACCAAGTGACATTTTTATGTTAAATACACATAGATTACAGGAGCACATGCCAAGGATAACATCTGTCCTCTAACGTCTACCCAAGCTAAGGAGACTTTGGACCATCTCACAAGGGGGTCAGGCTGATTCTGTGACAATATCCATGCAGCTACAGCTTTGCTCCCCCTTTAGGCATATGACAGCACATTTCCCATGCCTGTTACACTAGTCAGCACATTCTTCCAAGCAGAGCTAGCCTGCTTAGAAGTACCAGAGAGGTTCTCAACTGAACAAAACTTTCACTCCAGAAGCAGCAAAGCTGAAAAAAGCAGAAAAGACATTTTCTGGACAACAGGACAACTCTCTTCTGTATGTGGGGTACAACATGCCCCAATGAGACCAGCTTCTAACACAGACCAGTCCTCAATCTACAATACTTCAGTAATTTCATATTGCAGTAAAGAAAGCAGGCACAACAGTGTGGAAATGTGAACTGACAGCGTGGATATTCATGAGTATACTTGCACATACACATTATTATAATTGCTTCTTTATTACAGGTACTACACAGAAGATCAGTATTATGAAAGAACATGACTCCTTCACACAAGGCACCATATCTGTCCACCTTTAACATACATGGGTTAGTTTATACATGCCTCAGCCACAAGCTACGATTTTTGTATATCTTAGTCTTTACTGCACATTTTCTTGCCTGTGAGACATGGGTTCTCATCATATAAAGACCAGAAAATACAGGTATATTGATATAGTCACATTGGCTCAAGGTTCGGCCTCAGAGTAGACCACCCATTCTGATTACTTACACTGCCTTCGATGCTGGTTTGCAACACTAGTACAAACTCAATCATCAAAACAACCAGTCAGAACCATGTACTCCAACAAGCTCAATTGTACTTGGGCACAGCTAAGAGCATACAGACAGAGTCAGGAAAGCCTGGGTCTGAGGCAGTTCCATGGTAACTTTAATCAACGTGTAGGATGCTGCTGAAAGGCAATCTGGCTCACACTCCCCCCTGCCTACCTCCTCTTTGCCTGTCTCCTCTCTCATGCTAACACTAGCACTCAGAATCAGCTGTGAAGTTGGTAACTCTGGGGGGAAAAAAACCTGGCATAAGGAAAACAGTGAGAAAAATACAGCCACAGGCATGAGGAAGTCAGGACCACTCCTTTCTGCAGTACCCTAGATGTACACTGCAAAAGCAGTTTAAGTTCATTACAAAAAGCAACCCCTGGAGCTATAATCCAAGCACATTTTCAACTGTCACACAATAAGACCTAGACAGAGTATATAGGAAACTTCAAATAAGGCTCTTATGGCTGGGTTAACACACCTACACCTTACATAATAAAGAAAAATAATCACAATCCCTAATATATAAAGGTTACAAGC
Source organism: Rhinoptilus africanus (assembly GCA_013400135.1). Classification (NCBI taxonomy): domain Eukaryota; kingdom Metazoa; phylum Chordata; class Aves; order Charadriiformes; family Glareolidae; genus Rhinoptilus; species Rhinoptilus africanus. The sequence goes on from VXBO01004315.1 coordinate 181,507, forward strand.
CAAGCATGCAAATACAGAAGTATTCACTGAGGACAAACTTGCTATGCGAACTATAAGTCAAAGCATTACTTCAGATTCAAAGTTGGCGCCAGACTGTGTTTAGCTTTTGTATTGCCACTACTTGAGATTTCAAAAAAATTCACAAGTGCACTCAAGCTGTCTTGAGGAATTTGTCAAACAGTTTTGAATAGATTAACAAAAATTTGAGAAGCAGGTCAAGCTTTTCACCTGCCAGCCCTACCAGCGTCCTTTCAAAACAACATCAATAACTATTAGACAGTAGCAACTGTAAACTAATGGCCTAATTATGTTTAATTCCTGACACTTATGATAACAACATGATCTTGATGGATTCATTTAACATTAATAGTGCCATTGGTCCATAATTCAGCCTAAAAATTTTCCTTTGCAACTCAACATTACACATACTAATTGACGGTTACAATCTTGAAATGTTATTGATTTTTCCTACACTAAATCTTACAATTTAACTGTAACAAAATGGGACTTTCTGGCAGGTAAAAAGGGAATAGTATGAAAATGTTGTTTCACCTAAGCCTTAAAATATTATGCAAAATAAGAAAAAAACCACAACACACTGAATAATGTGTGTCTTCAATTAGTTCAGGAAACGAGAAAGCCCTTAGAAGGCTCCGAATAACATATGCACCCTGGGTTCAAATCTTGTGATCTTCACTTCCACTAATAATTCAATTATCATACGTGGTGCACAGAGACCGCTGTGTGTCTTAGAGGTTCCTACACATGAGCTGCCAGAAGGAAGACTGGAATCTGTATGCATACATAGAAATTATACTCTCTGTGACCTCTTTGCTGTCTAACTCCTTATGGTGCTGCAAAGCCAAGTACACAACCAACTGAGCCCCTTTGCAAATCACACCATTTAACTCCTTGGTTCCATTCATCACATTTTATTCATGTATTGTGGATAAATTGTGTCTCCTTTTCCACAGCTTTTCTCTGCTTAAATTGTACATTGTCTTGGGGAAGGGACTGGCCCTTCTACGTGTGGCAGTTCAGACCTGCAACAGCAATGACAAGAACCTAAAAGCCGTTAGAAAAATGAATGACAAGTCTAACCCATAGTTACGAGCTGTACATGGCTAATGGAGCACATTGCTGGGGATCACACGTGCTCCCAGAAGGGGTCATTTATAATCCAAAACATTAGTATGTGCAGAGCAAGCACAGCACAATCATGGCACACACAGCACCCAAACAGTCCTGCTGGTAGGAGCCCGCTCTTCGTTGGCTACTCAGGCTGATTCCTGCATCTCATGTCTTAGGTTGAAAACGATTTACTCTTAAGGGAAAGTTGCATACTGTTAACATATCAAATCCATTCCACGCCAAAAGAAACTTTTCCAAAAAGAGAAGGTGAGGCCATACAACACCTTGCAGGTAGATCTGAATGCTGCACTCTCTGCATTAGCCGTGTCTAACTGAGGCAGAAAATCAGTCTTTCTGCAGCTCTGCCTACCACTTCCATAACACAGAAACATCTCTGAGAAGGTGAAAAGATGAGATTTCAATACATCAGATCAAAGACTCTAATAATTGAAAGCAGCAAATTAAATTCATTTGGTACAATTTTACGCAACTGGCGAATGAAATTTTCTTTCAAACACAACCTGGATAGTAAGACTTAAAAATAAATTCTACTGCTTTGTGTGCTGGTACAAGAGGAAGGGCCTGTTCTTCCAAAGCCTCTCTCAATCCTCCTTTCTATTACTGTGCATTGATAATGTGAAAAGGTTGGTTCAGAATCTCCAGTTTACATACGCAGAAAAAAGGAAAAATAATTTTTATTGAGCAGACATCACTTATGCAAAGGAGCAAACGAGAACCTTCCAATGGAGATTTTTCTGTAACCAGGTCCAACATCTCAGAGAGCTCAGAATTACAGAAAATTCCAAGCCACATCACTGGCACATTAAGGGCATGATTTTGTGATCCAGGCAAACAATTTTTTAAGAGACCTACAGAACTGGAGCAGTACAAGATACTTTTGTAGATTACACCCTGCTATAGTCATTGAGCATGAAGTGCTCCAAGTATATTACAAGGAAATATTTGTCCCTGCCAAGGACCTTTTACTCAGTGTGGCTTTGATTTTCCCCTAGACACCTTAATAGAGTCTGAAATAATACAAATCAGCTTCTTCCAAGCTTATTTGGGTGTTATTTCAAGATTTACATACCCCAAAACTTTAAATACAGCAAAACAAGTTGAGTGTTGTCATCCTACTTAACTTTGCTGACTGCAGAAAAATATCCTAGAAACCCGTTTCCTCTCTCTGCTAATTCATCTTCCCCGTGTGGCCATACAACAGCAGAACAGTGTGCCAGTGACAGGCACTGATGTACTGGCTTTTAATGTTGATTTCATATATCTTGTTGGAGTGAAGCCATGACAGAGGCATTTGTTATTTCTTCTCCTCCAAGCTTGTACCAAAACACAAACAAACAAGGTCTTCAGTGTAAGACCAATAAAAAGCAGTTAGTTTATTTCCTTAAAGCAACATGAAGTATCTTTAATTCTTATTTTTAGAATGCAAACCTAATTTTTAAATTAAGACAATTTTTTAAAGGGAATTATGTAATTCATCCATGTTCTACTTAGGATATTCAAATAACATTTCAAATACTCCAGAGAACAATGCCCACCCCAAGTTTCAGTGTTAGACAGTTCTTTTTAACGTTGCACACTTAATACAGCTTTGACTTCTGAGGTTAACTCAAGCTTTATAAATATAACACAGTGTCAAGTACTGCTTTCAGTTAAGTACCAAAGAGCAAATGCTCATATTTGCATTTTCCCCAAATGCCAATACTTCACTTGAAAAATAGAGAGTTCAAAACTCATTTCAAAAATCAGGACAGTTTGTTTCTCTTTCCTGCTCTACAGCTACAAACAAGATGGAAAAGTCAGAAATATACTTGTTCTAGAAGCCTAAATGTTGCAGGGCTTGCCTTTTCTTTAAATTAGTGCCTAGCTGTGTCTTTTAGTGTCAAAATATTTTTGTAAGTCAAGCTCCAAGTGACTAGAAACAAGCAAGTAGTAATGGTTCTGTTTAAAAGTTTAGTTAATGTTATATGCAGGACACATTATGATAAATCAATCTTCCTTCCAGCCCCCTTTTCTTAACCTTCATTCAAAATATGAGAGGCAGGGGGGTGGGGAAAATAATTTAAAGTTAAACAAAAATTGAAGTACTGTATGGGTGTCATTTCAGTCACCATTCAAGTGTAATCAAACTACCAGTAATCAATTCAGCTACGAAATGGGAAAAAAAAAAAACCCAAAACAACAAACCATACAATGCAAGATTTAAGGGATTGTTGAAGTTTTCTATTTGTCAACACAGATCACAGTCACCATCAGGGATTTGTGTTTCTGGCTTGAATAGTTATGCGCAGCTCAACACTACAGCCAAATGTTTCACATTAAAACAGACAACCAAGAGTCCTTGAAGGATTGCACACTTTTATCTTTTTAAAATCACGCACTCATCCCGTGGTTGCATAACTAGGCACAAATGGAACTCTGCTTCCCTGTGATTTCCCTGCTGCTGCTAACCCCAGACAGCATTCCCAAACTGGACATCAAGTGATGAGGAAACAAAAGCAACATCTCAAAATAATGGGGAGCAAGTGTCATCTCCAAGTATCCAAGACTGGCGATACAGAGGACTGCGATAGGTGAACTGGCTCCCACTCTGCAAGCAGTTTGGCTTTGTCAGGCAATAGTGATGTGGCAATATGTTTGTTACCACAGACCTCCACTGGCTCAGGATTGTTGTTGACCTATTGAGAAATACTTAATGAGCACCACATGTTCCCCAAGAGTTCTGGGATGTAACCTAGCACAACAAAAAACAAGAGGGCTACACAGACAGCTTAATAAATGGCAATACAAGCATTTTAGCTTTTATATGTGTCTTTCAGTAAAACATGCAGTGACCGATGCTCTCTGCCAACTTTGGAGAGCCTCTGCCATGAATGTGACTGACAGCACTGCCAACAGTATATCTATCATCCCAGCTGGGATGAAATACTCACATTTTTACAGCTAGAGCCTTGATCTGCAGCTGGATTAAGATACGCAAATATCTCTCTGGTGTTGCAGGCCACGTGCAGAATTTCTGAGCAAAGTATGAACATATTATTCAGTCGCACCTAAAAATCCTATCAACAACATAAAGACTGGTAGCATAAGAGGAACGCTATCAGGCCCCAGTTTCTAAATTTATTTAGAGAATTTAAAAAAAAAAAAGATACTGATTTAAGAGTTTTCAAACCAGGCCTAAAAAAGTTTTACAGTCAAAGAGACACTTTAGTAGACAGAGCAAGTTAGCAGCCGAGCTCAGTCTCCTCAGCTCCGCAAACCACCATTCTCACTGCTACAGCTGAGTTATGCAAAAGGTATACACAGCCATATGCGTTTTCAACATCACACAATAAAACAACATAAAAATCAACGCTAGGTTATACTGTGGGAAGTGTCATCCAGATGGCAGGAAGATTTCAAGTTATTGCTGCAGGTGGCCAAGAACGGCCCTGGACAGAGGGACCCTGCACTGGCAGGCAGATGAACAAGAACAGCAGCTCTCAATCAGCAAGACCAGTCTTTTGAGCAAGGTGCTGATGGAGCAGAGATGATGTACTAGAGACAGTCTGCAGTATCCCAGAGTTGTACTCCTGGCACCAGGATCTGAAGTCAAAGCATCTCTGCAGCATAGTTCACAGAACAGTTCAAGGCAGAAGGAAGTGGGTTCCACCAAGGTAGGGTGGGGAGGTGGGAACTAGGGGAGAAAGAAAAAGGAAAAAAAAAAAAAAAAAAAAAAAAAGAGAAAAAAAATCACTCTTTTTGACTAGAAAAGCAACAGGAAACATGGAAACCACTGGGCAGAAGGAGCAGAACAGCTGTTCGCTGTGCAAGAGTGAGCTCCCAGAGAAAGTAGTACCTTTGCACATGCACCAGAGCAACCTGCTTATCTACGCCTCAGGAACAACAATAGCTACAAGCAACCTGACATTATGCAGAAATCAGCTGAGACTATTGAAACACCACATCACCCTTAAGATACAAATATCCACTCAAACTTAACAGATCTAACTGAACTGACTCAACATTCCCATAGCTTCTTTTCCCTCCCTCCGCTGACCTACGTTTACTACCCCCTGCAATCAGACAGGCATTTTTCCAGCCTGGTTCCCCACCATACTGTAGAGTAGGCATTGCTTGCCTTCACAGTTCAAGGTAGCACAGCTCCCAAGACTCATCTGAGACAGCAAGTCTAAGTGGCACAGAGTCCTTTCAGTGACAGGATTTAATCCCACTTTGCACAGCAATTTAGGAACAAGTGCAGTAATCCCACCACTGACTCCTTCCAGGGCCTAATGCAAAGCTCAGCAGAAAAAGGGGTCGATGCAAAGTCACAATTGCTTCAGGCACTTACATCTTTTTCTTTTTTTTTCCCAAAGCTGTCAAAATAAACTGTCACCAATTCTCAAAAAAACCCAGTGTCAGATACTAGAGATAAGAACCGCTATTGGGTCACAAGTGGTGTCCCCCAGGGCTCGGTGTTGGGGACGGTTCTCTTCAATATGTTTATCAATGAT